>BDUI01008739.1:28677-39892 GCA_002335545.1 Apodemus speciosus
CTCACACACACACACACACAGAGAGAGAGAGAGAGAGAGAGAGAGAGAGAGAGAGAGAGAGAGAGAAAGAGAGAGAGAGAGTAACAGTCCAGCAAGAGAGATCTTCAGAGTCAGTAAAACTTGGAACTAGAGAAAGAAATTAGGAGCATGTAGTGTCCTTAAAGTGGACATAAGTTCAGTCCCGAACACCCATGCCAGGTGGCTCCCAACTGCCAGTGAACTGTACCTTCAAGAGATCCAATAGGCTCCTCTGGCCTACATAGGTACCTGCATTTACCTGACATTCATACTTACAGACATACATATAATTTAAAAAGAAAGAACATAAATCTTTTTTAATTATAAAGAATAAAACTATATGGACTGATCATGAGCCCTACACGTAACCTAGTAAACAATGCTATTAGGCCTTCATTGTCCAGAAAGGCAGGTTATCATACATACAAACAGGAAATAGGCTGAGAAGTACATTTGTATGATCTGGTAGAGTTGGGACATAGACTCAGGCTTCCTAATACATTTATTGACTGCTCATGCAGGACTCCAAAGCAGAGTTCTTAGTTGGTGTCCTGAATGATACTTGGTAGATATATAACCACAGACAAGGTACTCAAATCCTATTGGCTCATTTTACTAATTTGTACAAGGGTAATATAATCTACCCCATCCTGATTTATAAGGATTAGACAAAATGATGTGTACATTAGAAGACTACTTGAAGCATAGTTCCTCAATAAATTATATATATATATATATTACTATATATATAATATATAATAGTATATATATATTATTACTAAGTACCATTGAACTCTTTGCTCAATTATGCATGCAAGAATAAGATTTTTACACAATCCAAAACCCAAGAAGTGCAAAATTTAGTGAAACAGGAAACCTCCCACGTATCCTCAAAACATTTTACCCTATAAAATGATGAGATGGTGTCACATTGGTGAGCATGGCAGCCTTCCAAAAATGGTGATGTACCTCAGAGAAGGTAAGTAAAGCAAACAATGTAAAATGATTAAAGTACATGGCAGAACAAAACATTCAACACACATACCATTTGTGTGCTACCGTTCCTTAAAAAAAAAAAGCATTAGTAATTTCATGGATATATCTATAGTCATAGCTTAATACCTCGATCTCCTTCTTCCCACACTTATTCTTCATTGTCTAGAGTATGTTGCAGTCATTTCCTGCTACCCAGAATTTATTCATTTCATGGTACAAGCCTAGAGGTAGATGTTAGTTATTCAGAGTACCCATTAATAGAAACATATTAGTTTATAAGTAATAAATTTCATCATTCTGTGGCCAAAGTCTCCATTTTAATACAGGCCAGCTTCCTTATCACAACTGGCTCTAAGGAAACAGAATAGAAGGGAGAAAGATAATGTTCTAGTTAAATTATTTCCTCACATATTCACACAGGTTCTACATTTTCTTTAAACACTACAATGTGGCTTTGACATTTTATTCTTAGTTGGGAATCTTACTTGCAATAACACAGGCAAAACTTTAAATTGCTTGARCTGAGAAGCATCACTCGTGGCCCACAATGGCTCTGAAAAAAACTGGGACATCTCTTTGCATGTGATTTTTGCCTTTGTCCTGCATTTGTTTCACTGGTCTCTGAAAATTGTAATCTTCACACAAGAATAACAATATCTGAAACATCCTCCTATTTCCATTTCAAATTAAGTAGACTTCCTTAAAAATAAATCCTGGGTGAAGAAACTTTCTACTGATATTTTTATATCCATTGTAAACATGCACATGAAGATTAGAAAGAATTTTAAGACACCAAGATGACAGAAAAAAATTGAATTTAGTTTGTGTACAGACATGCTGAATGTCCACAATATCTATAACTAAGAATATATATAACTAAGAATGAATTATTCCCTCTGGCCTTTCAGTCTTTTCTGCCTGTATATAGAGATAGCGATAGAGACAGAGTCAGAGACAAAGACAGAGATAGAGATAGATAAACACACACACACACACACACACACACACACATACACCCAAGGAACTGCACACAGTGATAAGGTACAAAAGCCTTGCCCCTCCAGGTTATATAATCTACCAACAATTGCTGGGAGAGGAAAATATAAGCTGTTAATAATTACTAGAAGGGGGCTTTTCTTCAGCAGTGTAGCTTCCCAGTAGTTGCCCATGTTACCGTAGCAATTCTAGTTAAAATCATGGTTCACTAAGCTAGACTTGGATGGACTTTTGTTGTTGTTGTTGTTGTTGTTGCTGCTGCTGCTGCTGCTGTTGTTGTTGTTTATTTGGAGGTTTTCTTTTTGTTTTTGTTTGTGGTCTGCGCTGGGTGCCACATCTGACATGAATAGACATTTGTCTTCCCAGGAAACGTCATATAACAACATTAAGTGTGGTGGTGAAAGTTTGAAACACAGATATTAAGGGAGGTCCTTAGAATCTTACAAACTTACTCATTTTCTTTGCATCTCAAAGTCTGATAGAAATGACACAAAGATTAGAAATGAAATTTGAAAGCACAAGATGCATCACTGAGTTTGGGATTGCTACAAATGTTAGGTTTCCACATTAATTTATTTCATAAGACCAATGGCGCCATAACAGACTTTTGAACAAGTCTTATTTTCCTTTCTGAAAGTACAATAATCTCTCTAATCTTTAACACTCTTATTTGAACATATCAGTGCTTTTGTATCATGGGCTATACAAAAKCACACAATGTGTTCAATGCACTAAATTTACAGTCTTAAAACAAGAGTCGGGGGAGGCAGCAAAGTATGCTAACCACTTCAGCTTCCACTACAAGGGATTTAAACCAGACTAGAGAAAGGAACAAAGAGCTACAAGAAGACATGAGGGGTGATCATTTCAGTCCTTGGATGTTACACATGTCTTTACAGAAAAGGTCATGATGTGTAGGCAAGTTGCTTCAACTAGAATGTTCCCAGGAAAAAAAAGACAGCAAGATTCAGTTGTGTAGGACTGAATACCAAGAAGGTTTGAGCTGCTTTGGGAATGCTCTTCAGGTATCAGTGGCAGAGTTCATAAACAGCACAGTAGCAGCTGATGAGTTTAGAAAGGAAGTTTTTTCTCTCATTATTCATAAGTTGTTTAACAAATATTTGTATATTACCTCCTTTCCCAAGGGGTAGGTTAAATCTTGGTAAGGAAGGCTGGGTTCACACTCTGGCTGGAAAGGAAGGGGCACGAATAAATGTCTACTAACCAAAGATCTTGTAAAAGGGGAAAATGACTATACTTTGCTGTGGGCTTTCCATAGAATTCAGCTTTCCCTAGGCCAGTAGAGTGAGAAAAATGAATATAAATAATATAGAAAGAACCCCTTAAATGCTCTCAGATATCAAAATGTTAATAATCCTCTATAGTGGAACAACCCCACAGTCTGTTCAAGGTCACTAAGCAAAACAGGTAAAGGCAAAATAAGTAAAGACCTATGCAGCAAAATTAGAGTGGGAATATATGCTAAAATTATATTTAATATAAATGTAATTTATATTAAATAAAAATAACAGAAGAAAAGACCAATGATTTTAAGGATTCCTTTAAAACTTGTGTAGTCATACATATCTAGTTGATCTAAGGAGCCTTTCTATGTCTTCTGCTGGTTTGTCACCTATATAATTTGCTCAATATCAGTTCTCTCCTGGTTAGTCTTATGTCAACTTGACACAAGTTAGAGTCAGTCATCTAAAAGGAGAAGCCCTCAATTGAGAAAATGCCTCCCTCCATCAGATCCAGCTTAGGACATTTTCTTACTCTGCGATTGCTGTGGGAGAGGGTGTAGCCCGCTGTGGCGGGGACACAACTATACCAGTGGTACTTGATTCTATAAGAAAGCAGGCTGATCAAGCTATGAGGAGCAAGCCAGTAAGCAGCATACCCTCTGTGGCCTCTGCATCGGCTCCTGCCTCCAGGTTACTGCCCTGTTTGAGTTCTTGTCCTGACTTCCTTTGATAATAACTGTGATTTGGATATATAACCCAAATAGATCCTTTCTAGGCCAACTTTCTTTGGTCATGGTGTTTCATCACAGCAATAGAAAGCCTCACTGGGACAAACAGGAAAAAGTTTGACCAGACATGACAGAGGCTAGAAAATGATCTTTGTATATAAGTCATAGGTCATATTGTTTCTAGTATTCCTGAAGATTTTTCACGATGAAACAGGGAATTGATTACCAGTCAAGAAGATTCAAGTTCAAGTACTACCCAAAGGCTTGATTCATTGTTCCTTAAATAAATAAATAAATAAATAAATAAATAAATAAATAAATAAATAAAAAGTGAAATAGAACAGCATGCTCTACCTCTTCCCTCAATTATGAGAAGGCAGTTAATTTCCATTTGTCTTGACAGGAGACTAATAGACTGGAGGAAACAACCTTGAAATGCTTTCAGGGAAAGCTCAAGAAATTAAGACTCACAGAGGTTATTGACTGCTGTCTCTTCCAATTCCATCTCTGTGTTCACAGAACAGCTGCTATGCTCTATTCAGAAATGTAAGGGCTACAGGCTACCTGTATACATAACACTTGTGCTAGCTTGTTGGGTTTTATGAAGCAGCTACATCTTTTATATCCTTAGAACCAAAGGGAGCCGTTGAAAAAGATGATGCTACAACACACAATGCTAGATGAGAGAGACCATAGAATCAACATTTCTTTGCACATGATCTGGAAATTTAAAAGATAATAAAGTTCTGCAAGCCCCCAGTTTCCTCTGAATATCAGATAGCTCCGACGTACAACAGGAAAATACAGTTCACAAGGGTTTTTAGCTGATGAGGAGGCTGATGAGGTAGCTTTTGGAGAATGTGATGCGTCCTTAGAAGCTGAACGAAGAAACAAATAATGACTGTGTGGTAAAGTCTCAGGTGTCATTCAGTGTACATTTTTCTCTTTGTGTTTTCTACACTAGCATCTATCTCACTGAGACCATCTTCCCATTATCTCTAAGGACTCATGACTTCCACGTATGTGTGCAGATCTTGTCCACTGGACCCAGATCTGAAGATCTAAAAGAATGAGGGAGTCTTATGTTGTAGACAGCCTTACTTCAGTTTCAGTGTACTTTTCCTGGAGTACAAATGTATTCCAGGAAAGGTTGTTTGAGTTCAGAAAAACATGATCAGAAAAACATGTAAATCAATGACAGTTAAGTACATACTAAATTAATAGAGCATCTCTTTCCCAGAACTTTCTCAGGACAGACCGATTTAAACACAATTGCCTGGCATGTATTAAAGGTTATATCTGGAAAAACATGAAAGCAAGTTAGAAGGCTATAACCAGATTCAGGGCACACTGACCAGATTGGGTTTTATAGCTGGTCTAACACCCAGCAAGCATAAATGCATCTTATAAATTGAAGGTAAATATTTGTCATGGGAGACACATCCAAGACCAATCCAAAGAACAAAATGTGCCTGAGGTAAAAGGCCCTCTGCCTTTTCTCCCAGAGACTCTCTCACAGTTTCCCAAGGCAGTGTCCACCATGGATCACTCCTTTGACCTTGTTCTGACAAAGGACCACTAAGAAAATTACCAATGGTTGTATCAGGCAGAGTCCTGACTGAAAAGCTAACCCAGGGAGTGTTTTAAATACCTTTAATACTTGTATTTACTTTCTACAGCAATTGACTAATGAGAAGCATCAAGGTAAGAGTTGGTTTATTTTTAATTTTTTTAGTTTAATAATACATAGTAAGTCCTCAAGAAATGCCTAGTGCTGCACCCATTGGTAGTTATAATTGAATAGGAGGAGAAAAACTAAAGGCAGATATTTTACAACTTCAGCAAGAGAACAGTAAATGTCATTCCTCAAGTTAGATAGAAACGCTTCGTAATAACAGACTATTCTAATGGGGTTTTCAGCAGGACTCATGATGGATTCACAATGTTCTAAGTCCATGTATTGAAGTAAGGGATGGCATTGTCTGTTGTGAAGGACCAGAAAGTAAACATTTCAGACTAAGGGCCAATGTCTATGCCGATTTGATTAACTATTCTTTCTGAAAGACTAATCACAGTTTAATATTTTATATCTTTATTTATTTTTATGAATAATGTATGTATGTCTGTGTGTACCACATACATGCCTGGTGCCTATGGAAACCAGCAATGAGTATTGAGTCCCCTGAAACTAGATAGAAACTAAACCCAGGTTATCTTCAAGAGCAACAAATGCTCTTCAGTGCTGATCCACTTCTCCCACCCCATATTTTACATGACATGTATGCAATTATTATACATATATTTGGCTTCATAAACATCTTTATCATTATTGGATATATGGCATGACTAATATCTTTAAAAAATTCATCTTAGCCACTGCCGGTTCAAAYGTACAATAATTAAAAACATACAATATTTTTATCATTTTATTTAATCTCTTAATAAAATCTTTAAGAAAGCCATAAATTCTTATAATTTTGTTTGTGATTCTAGCCTTTAATGGCTTCTGGGATGAATGAAGGGACTGGACCAAAGATCCAAAACTATAGCATCTCCATGACACAGGACAATAACAGGATATCCAAGAGAAATTCAGTGACATTCCAGTAGTGTATTAGAAGCCAGAGGCTTCAAACCAGACCAAGGACTCATTGTGATGAACATTTGTAAGCAAAGAAGTGTGAACGGAATGATACACTTTGGGACACAGTGTATAGCTTCCACAAGAAGGGTTTTTTGTCTTTTGTTGGGAGAGGCCACAAAGGTGGAGGGCAGGTTAGAGGGGATGAGGAGATAAGTGGGTTTAGTGGGACATGATACGAAATTCACAAAGAAACAATAAAATGTTTTTTTTTATGTTTTTTTTGTTTTTTTTAAAGAAAGCCATATATTGATTACTTGGCTAATCCCCAAAGGAAGAGAATATGCTAAGCTAATTCATTTAAGAGTAGTCAGTCTAAGCTGTGTTGTTCTAAACCTCAGAAGAAGTAATTCCCAAAGAGCATGAAACCAGGGCTCTAGATAGAGCACCGCTTTGAGAAGTTCATGGATCATGCCTGCATGCCTATTTCCTAGTACTAAAGAAATCCAGAAGAATTGGGGTATTTTTCTTTTTCTTAGTCTACCTAAGTTTATTGTTTGTGCAAAGACTATTTTAGTAAATATCCTCTCATTGGGATCAAACACAGTGCCTCACACATTAAAAGATGTAAATAAGGTAGTTTTTTTTTTTTAATCCTTTCCAGTAATGGAAGTTACTCTTCGGTGACATGAAGAATGGTGATGGCAAGTATAATGGAGTAAATGATCCTTCGGAATTAAAATGGTGTTTATGTAGAGGAAACAAAGAATATGAATTGATTATTACCATGAAGGGCTCGCTTCTTTGGACAAAGTGTTGACAAAGGCTTCTTCAGATTGGTGGCATTTCACTGGAACCACCAGGATTCAGAAGGATTGAGGAAGCCCCAGACAGGAAAACAATGCAAAGAACTTGTTCTGAAATAATGAATAGAAAAGACTTACCATACTTAAATTGTCAGAAGCCTGAGCAAAATGAGTGAAAAAGGATGTAAGAACAGTGTTAGTCTATAAAAGGCAGGAAGCCATTCAAACACAGTTCTGAGGTGTCTGAGTATCATCCTCTGAATGGGGAGAACCCGCCAGAGAAAAGTGGAATACAGAGTCACAAAGCACCTTGAACTGACTGAAAACAAAAGAGCTCTTTTAACCCTGGGAGTTTGTTCATTTCTCTTGGAACATTAATCTTTGGAATGACTCTGGTAGATAAAACAGCACTTAAAATATCCTTTGGCTTAATTGTGGACTGTGCCCATGAAAACTCCTGACTGACAACTCTGAAATCTCTGCTCACATGTCTCATGGGGCTATGTCATAATTTTAGTAATCACCATGGTGATTTAGCCACCCCTACCAAAGTGAAAAAGACATTGTCATCCCCTGTGATTTCATATGCTCTCAACTCTTGACAGTGTGAGGCGGGGGAAGACAGTCCCTGATTTAGAAGCATCATGAAGCTCTCAGCCCCTGAGGGAAGCCAAGGTGTTAGTTGTCATCAACCCCTAGACATTAACACGAAATTCTTTGAGCATCCTTTATCAACACAAGTTGTAAGGTCCATAAACTTCTAGGATGTAAGTTTACTTGGGAAGCCAGTTCTCTATTACTAGGTTTTCAACTCAATGTTTCTGATATAAGAGAATACATTCACTCACTGAACTCTGTTGGAGCGCTAGCCTACCTAGGTTCAGAAATTTAGATAGACCCAAACAAAACCCCTAGTCCTAATGGAACTTACAGGATATATGAGTTAGAATTAAGTTTATACATACATGTATCACATTCGCTTAAAAAAATCTGGAAGTTGTTTGTCAGTTCTGTTTTCCCTAAATATAAAAATACTTTCCAAAATGAAGACTTTATTTTAAAATTATATCTGCCTGTGCCTTCAACCAGGGAATGAAGGTTATCGGTGTCGAAGAAATTCAGGTCAACTTGATGTAGGTGTAACTGCTGAGGAAGACTATGCACGTTAAGTGATGAGACAAACCTGTGAGACAGTGGACATCCAGCGGAAACCCACCCGCATTGTGAGTAGTTACAATCCAATTGGCTAAGACAGCATAAAAGGCAGAGGAAAGGTGAGCTTTGCTCTCCTCTTCTCCGTCTCCTAAAGCTACAACGTTCTTTAGTGCTCACTCCTTCACTCTTACCTCTATCCAAGGAAATTTTATATCCTTACCAGGAAACATCACTTGCTTCAGAAGAAAGTCATGCTTCCTCTTATAATGTAAAGATTAGCAGTTGTCTTAGGAAAGAGGCTATTGTTATTTTATTTATTTGCTTGCTTATTTATATCCTTACATATTAGGAGTAGGAGTGACAAAAGAGGCAAGCTTGCATGTGACAATCAGTTCTTTCCTATTTCCACGTGAGTTCCATGGATCAAACTTAGGTAGCTAGGTTTGTGTCCCGCGTGCTACCGTCCCGCCCGCAGGAACCACGCGGCACACAATCAGGATCCTTCTGCAGTAAAGCTTTAATGCCTCTTGAGAGGGAAAGCCAAGCTTACAGAGCCGGAGACACCAAACACCCAAAATCCCCTCCTTATATAGGATCACGGTCTGCCCAGGACGTGTCGCCTCCCAGTTGGCTGCAGCTCATGGGGCCAAATGACGCCATGGGAGAGGCGGAGACCGAGGCATGGGAAATTGCTCAGCACATGGTGCCTGCAGGATGCCGACGCCATCTTGTAATGGCGGATGTAGGAACGGCTCCCTACATGACATCACGGGAGAGGCGGAGACCGAGGCATGGGAAACCGCTCAGCACATGGTGCCTGCCAGATGCCGGCGCCATCTTGTAATGGCGGATGTAGGARMGGCTCCCTACAGGTTTGGTGGCAAATGACCTTCCCTGTCGGGCCGTCTTGCAGACATGAGTTATGGATTGCTTATTTGGGTACCAGTTCCAAAGAACTTGGCATTGGCCGAGAGAAATATGTGACCGCTGTGTACAAAGCGAAGCGCTCCGAATTTCTGGGCCACTGTGGCTACTGGCTCGTGTGCTGGCAGGCTTGCTGACCTAGCTATCAGCTACAAAACACAACTCAGCTGTAATCTTGACAAAAACATGCAGAATTCCACAGCTCTGGCCAAATGCATTAACTCAGAATCCAGTTCTTCAATAGACCCCTTGCAATTTCAGTGCTACTGGGGCTCAGGAAGCACAGATTTGGATTCTACTTCTCGGAACACCCAAGTGTCTAGAGACAAAGTCTCAAACTTCCCTGGCTTGAATAATTTTGCAAATTAAAGCAACCATGACTTGAGCCTGAGTTTGGCCAATTTGTGAACTTCTATGTTTCTTATTGTGATCATTGTCCCCTGCTAATGGCAAATACATACACACTTGACTCTTTGCTCCCAAAAGTGTGAAATAAGAGATTACATTTAAATCAAAAGTCATGATGAATTTTGTGAGGGAGAATGGAAAGAACTTATGCTAGCACCTGCAGAATGTATGGTGGCTCATTAACAGCAATAAAATTAAAGCTGGTAATGAAGTAGCAGCAACAGTATTAGTAATTACTACAACTACGACCTACTGCGTTCATTTTTGTTGTTTCTGTATATATAATTTCAGGAATGGCCACTTTGTAATGGACAACRATAAAAACAGACTTATCAGACTGTATACATAATTTTTACATATAAATACATGCATAATCAAGAAAAAATGGCCATCAATTTTAAAGGAGGGGGGTCATAAGAGGGGTGAGAAGGAAGGTACCTGGGAGTTGCTCAAAGGAGGAAAGGGAAGAGAGAAAGTGACATAATCCTATTTTAATTAAAGATGTATTTAAAAATAAATATAATGAATAAGTAAATAATTACAGCTACTAGGAGTGATGGTTTAGAAAGTCGATGTGGAATTGATTAAAAGCCACAGAGATTACACAAATGAATCTGAGAGTACTGCTGAAATATATGATAAAGAACAAAAGAAATAAAATATAAATAATAACATGTCTCTACCACTACCTCTCTTGTCAAACATCCTTCCTACAAAAAGCTCTTCTCCCTCCATCTGTATGACTGACTAGGAAAAAGACTCTTGCAGAGACAGATGTAGCAAATCCAAGCCTGCTATGCCCAGAGAACAGCCAATCTGGACTGGCATTGGAACAGACAGGGAATTTCCTTGCTTCAGCTTGGTGTAGGCAGGAGAAAAGTGTGTCCATGTATGGTATGGTTTAGTTTCTTAATTGTAATTTGTCTTTACCAGAAGCAAAATTCCAGGGTAAAACAGACTGAGAAAAAATGGAATTTTGTTTAAAAGCTTATTAACCTGCAAGAAAGTTTTGTCTAACTTAAAATCTCCAAAGTCTGCCAACAAACCCAGTCTGAAACTCTTTCAGTTCAACCCTGAAAGTCCTACACCCCTAATAATCATTGAAACAGTTGATCGGCTATTCATAACTCAGTTCAGCTCAGCATTTTGGAATGTTCTTTCTGCTTCATTTAAGAAAGTATCACCCTGAATTCTCTTACATTTTTTCATTATAAAATAAATTTAATCTTTCATTGATAAACACTGAATAGTCAATAGAGAATTGAAAAAGATGATAGATGGAGCTGATAGATAGATAGATAGACACATACATACATAGATAGATACATAGATGATAGATAAATAGATAGATGATAGAGA
>BDUI01008739.1:39938-58794 GCA_002335545.1 Apodemus speciosus
CAGAGAGACGGAGTGGGAGAAAGAACAAAATAGAGAGGAAGATGATAGATGGATGGATACATAGGTGATAGATAGATCAGAAATAGATTATAGATGATAGAAAATTAGATAGATGATAGAGATAGATAATAAAAAATAGATATATAGATACTTAGATACATAAACAGAATAGACAATAGAAGATGTAAAACAGATAAAAGACAGGTAGATAATTGGCAGATGACAGATACATAGAGAGACATACACATCATATAAAATGGTAGATAATGTCCTTTTGCTCCCTGTTTACTATTATCCCCTTTAAGGAAAACAAATGCGGGGCAAACTTGAAGTAATGGGGGGCAGCATTATGTGACAGCCATATTGATGACATGATTTTTTGTTTTGTTTTGTTTCTTTTTTCATTTTCAGCTACCTGCAACCCTCACAGCTCTTAGGGACAAATGCTAGGACCAATCTGAAAGCCTTCTAGCATGTGCAGAACAAAAATATCAGGCAAGAACAAATAAGCAATTCTGGTCTGGGAGTACAGTCTGGGATCTGCCCTTTCAAAGGGCAGCCGTCTAACAGCTTGTTAGTTAGCCTTTTTAAAGGCCAGCAACCAAGAAAAGAGACCACTGGGTGTGGGTCACTCCACAGAAAACAAGCCACGTTCCTGTGACTATTTGCAATGCAATAAGAGCCTCCTGTCCGGGAATAAACTTCTGTCACTCTTGGTCAGGGGCACCAGAATAGAATTGCAAAACATTGCTGTAACTTTAGAAATGCTTGACCTGGGAGCAATTTTCATAGGATTTTATTCCAAAGAAATAAGGCAAGTAACCAAGGAAAAGGGTTTATATACAAAAAATGTTCATTTCAAAGTGTTTTATAAGTCTTAAAACAAGCTGAAACTTCTGACATGACAAAGTGAGTAAATATACTTTTATAGACAACCTATGATAACAATGAAGTTATAATAGCTTATACTAGCATACTATTATAACTTACATACTATTATAAAGGTATACTTCCTGCACATATGTAGCAGATGTGCAGCTTGGTCTTCTCATGGATCCTGAACAACTGGAGTGGGGGCTCTCCCGAAAGCTGYTGCCTGTATGCAGGATRTGTTCTTCTAGCKGGGCTGCCTTGTCTGGCCTCAATGGAAGAGGAAGCGCCTAGCCTGGCAGAGACTTGAATGCCAGGGTCGGGGGATACTCAGAGTGGGCTCAGTGACTCAGAAGAGAAGGGAGTGGGAATTGGGGTTGGGGAAACGATTGTGGGAGGGAGTGAATGGGAGGAGGAGAGTGAGCAAGATGTAAAGTGAATAAGTAAAAATAAATAAATTTAATTTTTTAAAAAGTGTATCCTATGTTACCTAAATAGAGGGTCTTTCATATTTTTAGAATAGCTCATTCAGGTGAGCACTATTTTCCCATCCTTTTCTTTATTCACTAAAAATTACAAACTTGAGATTAAAGTAGATGACCCAAAGTTAGACAGCACACAACTTGTAGGAAGGTACACAGAGAAGACTTGTGGGTTTCAGAAGCAATCTCTTTCTGCTGTGCAAAAACTTTCTTGTTTAAAAAAAATTCATATTTAAAATATGAGTGTGAATGTTTTTCATCCTTTATATCCTTTCAAATGAGCTGCATCTGTTCCAGCACAAGCTATGCCTACATTTGAGAAAAATGTGTTTGGGCCCTGGGGACAATCATTTCTTTCATTAACATATATTGGAGCATCAGCGGCACCCACAGCTATATATGCTAATATTACATTTTGATCTGAATTAATCTAAAAATAACTGTTCACGGAGATTAATTTCTAGATCTAATTTTTACACATTTACTTCATCCGTCCTACACCGAATGTGCCTCTAGATTTTTTTTTAACCATCCATTTATTTTCTGCTTAGAGGATACATTATGTTTAAAWAAAGAGCCAAATATTATTTGAGCAAAGGCTAGGGACACATTCTGTGCCCTTAACTCAAGTAATTTTTAGTGATTTGACAGATAGAGTGCCATTACATCATTTCAGATACTAATGGGCATAATAATTCATCAACTTCTTCATGAAAGAGAGCCCTAAAACGAGACATCGAAGTAAAAAGAAAATGTCAAGTTATTTATGGCTCCCACCATTGCCTTGTGACTCACGGACGGAAGGTGGTCTCTTTGTGGAGCCCTGCATCTGGCTTGACCTTGGCTGTAATGGAAATCTGTTGCCTTTTTATTTTGCCAAAATGCGTCTTCTCCCACTTTCTCGAGGGCAACTGGGGTGTGGGGGTGGGGAATAAGCATCCCTTGGTTGTTACACAGTGGCTTAGGAGTCTGGTTTACCCCCAGCCTCAGGAGAAGGCTTACAACAAAAGCCGCCTGAATCAGAGCATTGTTCTTCTTGACACTGGTAATCCAGGAGACTCACTTCTAAGACCTTTGCTTGGACATTTAGGACAGGGCTTGAGAGGTGTTGAGGAAGGTAGGTGTGGAGCTGCTGAGATGCTTGTTATACAAGTGTCCTCTGTCTGCCAATCCTACAAGGGAACTCATGATCACAAAAGGAAGAACATCTTATGAATTCAAAAGCCCAGTGCAGTGACCATGAGGATTAATAAAAGTTTTCTTAGAGGACAGTACCCTTTAACAAATATTACCAACTCATTAATAATTACCTGTCAAACAATCACAACTATCCCACAATGGCCCCAATTTTAAAACGTGAGTGCTAACACAGTGGAAGGAGAAAAATTCACAACACTAACCTTCAACTGAACCATTAAATTATTCACAGTGCTCTTTAAATTACCTCTGGTCTTCTATGAAACATAAGAGAATTTTATTTTTTGGCCCATCCTCAAGATACTCATTACATACATACCAATATTCAAAAAAAAAAAAAAACAGAAAAAACAGAAATCCAGAACCTGTCATATGTCAAGTATTTGGAGTAAGGTATAGTTAATTGATAAGCAATCCTAGCACAGCTTCCCCCCCTCCCGTGTTTCCTATCATACAAAAACTACTAGAGAATTAACAAAGCAAGCACTAAAATATGTGTTCACCTTTCTCCTTAACATCCCTGGATGCGTAGCACTTGTAACTTTCCAACTTCATTTTCCAGAGTTGTCTCCTGTTTTCAACAGAACTGCCAACTACAAAATAGTATAAAAGTTGGGTTATTTTTTTCTTTTTTAAGTTCCAAAAAAGCCAAACTACGGAGGTCAACGAACATTGAAAGTCACTTGGCTTGAAGAACTGTAAGTTTTTTAGTTATTTCCTCCAATGAAAAACCGGACTTTCCATTCTCAAGCCAGCCTTCCTTATGTTGACCCATGAGGTTTTGTTTGTTTATTTATGGCGTGGTATTGTTTTGTTTTATTTTGCTTCTGTTACTGAAAGAATCATCCTTGAAATGCTACCTTCACAGGAAACAGCTCAATGATCGCGTTTTAACTTCCCCAAGGCACAGACACAGGTTTCCGACAGACCGGAAGCCTCGGTTTCCTACAGACCGGAAGCCTCTGCATCAGGCGTGTTTCCTCACCTGTGGGCACCGCCTCATCACACACCTCTTTCCTTTTGAACCTCAGCTTAARTTTCTCTCCTCTTTCTGACTCCTATGTGCCACTTTTAAAAAAAAAAATCCGTTGTGATGTTCCTATGTAGCAGCTGATAGTGAGTAGAAATTTCTCTCTTAGAATAGATAATACTCAATTGATCTAGGGCTTTCCCTTTTCAGTTGGCAATACAAACACTGCAGTGTGGCTCACAGTAATCTTTATACAGGTTAGTATGAGTGATTGCTGGATGTGTCATTAGAGCTGGTTGAAAATGTGACTACTATGTTTAAGGCACTATTCCAAATTCTATAAATAAAGTAATTGTATTGAATTTATATTATTATCATGCCCATTTTATAAGCAACTGAGGCTATGGAGCGCTCATAAAACGGGACCTAGCATGACCACACTCGGGAAGACCCAACGATCAGCTAAAAGAGTCAAATGCAGATATTTGCACCCAGCCAACGGACA
Source organism: Apodemus speciosus (assembly GCA_002335545.1). Lineage (NCBI taxonomy): Eukaryota > Metazoa > Chordata > Mammalia > Rodentia > Muridae > Apodemus > Apodemus speciosus. The sequence continues at coordinate 43,963 of BDUI01008739.1, forward strand.
GAAGCGGCTGACCCCTGTTGTTGAATTAGGGAAGGCTGAAGAAACTGAGGAGAAGGGAGACTCTGTAGGAGGACCAGCAGTCTCAATTAATCTGGATCCCTGAGATCTCTCAAACACTGGACCACCAAATAGGCAGCTGATATTAGGCCCCCAACACACATACAATAGAGGACTGTCGGGTCTGTGTTCATTCAGAGATGATGCTCTTAACCCTCAAGAGACTGGAAGCCCCAAGGAGTTTAGGGGTTAGGTGGGGTGGGGGTGAGAACATCTATGTGGAGACAGGGGTGTTGGGAGAAGGTATGGAATGTGGAACAGTCAGAGGGTGGACGGGGTGCGGGGGTGGGGAGGATAAAATATGAAGTGTAAAAAAATTAAGTGATTAATTTTAAAAGTTATGTGAGAACTGGTAAGAGACAGAGAGACAAGATTTTTTTAATTTAATCCATTTATTTATTTATTTATTTATTTATTCATTTATTTAATAGTGTCAGAGCTGGGGACCTCTCCTTGAGCTGGATCCCACTTTGGGCCTGTCACTGGACCTTCTTTTCCTCAAACTCCCCTCCATTTCTATCCCTGCAGTTCTTTCAGACAGGAACAATTTGGGGTCAGAGACTATTGTGATGGCGATCCCCCTCCCTCACTTGATACCCTGTCTTTCTGCTTGAGGTAGGCTCTATAAGTTCCCTCTCCCTACTGTTGGACATTTCATCTAAGGTCCCTCTTTCTGAGTCCTGAGAGTCTCTCACCTCCCAGTGCATTCTGGAGGGTTCCCCCAACCTCTTCTCTCCAAAGGTTGCCTGTTTCCAATTCTTTCTGCTGGCCCTCGGGACTTCAGTCCTTTTCCCTCATCCAACACCAGATCTGGTCCCCCTTCCCCCCCCCCCCCCGCCCACTCCATCCACTTTCCATCCCAGGTACCTCCCTCCCTCCCTCCCTCCCTTCCCCCTTATGATTGCTTTCTTCTCCCTCCCAAATAGGACCGGGGCATCCTCACTTGGGCCCTTCGGCTTGTTGACCTTTTTGAGTTCTGTGGATGGTATCTTGGGTATCCTGAACTTTATTTTTGACAGATATCCACTCATTAGTGAGTGAAATCTGGATACCATGCATATCCATTTGGGTCTGAGTTACCTCACTCAGGATGATATTTTCTAGTTCCATCCATTTGCTTGCAAATCTCAGAATGTCCTTGTTCTTAATAACTGAGTAGTATTCCATTGTGTAAATAATTCAAATGATCTGATTCTATCAATCACTGAGTTTATCCTTATAACATCTCAATTGACAGTTTTCAATTTTTTTTCATTTATTTATTGTGTGTGTGTGTTTTTCCATGCTGGGCACATGCCATAGAACACATTCCGATGACAACTATGAGAATTGGTTTTCTCCTTTCACCATGGTGGTTGTGGGAACTAAACACATAAAAGCTTAGAGGCAGATAGCTTTCCCTGCTGACCTGTCTCACCCACACAGAATCAATGCATATTTTGAGTGTATTATATAGGATCCACGTTGAAATTGTAATATTTCATAATTATCAAAATATAAAAAAAAATCACTCTTACACATCTCAGATGTTTTATATTAGTATAAGGCTGAGACCCCTAGTGGTCAGTCATTGTGAATCACATTAATGATATGTTACCTTCTCAACATTTCAAAATTCTTTGTTAGTAATGTCTGTATATCATTGTACAGGAAAATAAGATCACAAAGTACTGGGAAAGGGTTTCAAATATGTGAGTCTTGAGACCAGTTATTCGCATTACACAAACTAAAAAGTTCTTTATTTGTTGGCACTTCCAATTTCAGCTTTTCCTAAGGAAAAAAAATCCATTCTGAAATGTTACATTTAAAAAATATCAACATAGGATTGAGAGTCGGTTATTTATGTTTTCTATATGTCATCCAACAAGCCTTTTCGAGATGCAATTTTCTGATTAAAATGAAACTGACTAAAAATAAGTTAAAAGTGAGCATGTGTGAATCGTTCCTATTCTGATCTTGATTTAGAAGCAGAAATAGCAGTGACCTTTGCTTGTCCACATAGTGCTGGCCACACAGGTAGAACTATGGCAGAGTATGTGAAGAAGTTGGGGCCGCAGGGCGGGGGGAGCTCCTGATTCACTGAGTTGCAGAGACAAGGACCACCAATGGTTATTTGAAGCAGATGACATTTCTATTACCCAGTTGTGACTTTTGTGTTCCACCAAACCCTTGACAGCCACCATTCTGTGACATTCCAGGTAAAAGTGCTTTTCAGAAATTTCAAAGATTGATGTAAAATTACCTCTCATGTTTAAAATCCAAGCCACGGTTTTACAGAACCTTTAAAAAGTAAATATTTGTGCATCATCTCACCCTTGTATATACACATGGGCACACTCAGTCGGCTCCCAAATGGAAAACCTCTACTCTCTTCAATGGATCTGCTTCCTCTAGGTTTCTGACAGCTATCACAAAAGCCTACACACTCAGACAATATTGTGAATATCAGGAGTGGTTTCTGTGACTGAAAGCATGGTTGGAAACTTACTTGTTGTGAGGCTGTTCTGTTTCTTTACAGTATGAGGCTGTGTCAGACACTTGACAGTGACTTATCACTGTCAAGTGTAGTTTTAGAAGTGTGTGACTATATCACGTTGTAGCCAATCAGACAGAATCCGGATGCCTCTGATCCTTGCCCCCAGAGGTTGTTTTATTCTCCCAGAGAATTCCCTTCCACTCATTCACAGACATAAAGGCAGCTCACTATTTACTTCGCGATTGTTATTGTTTGCTGATCTCAAGCGATCATCTTAACGTTGTGATGTTTCATAAGGAATGGAGGTCACTGGCAAGCTGCCACAGATATTTGAAATCATAAGACTTATTGACAATAACGCTCAGAGAACCTTTTGCTTTTTATTAGGTTTCACGAAAATCTGTGTACAAAACACTTCAAATAATAATCAGTGTATTCTTTAGAGATAAAAGTTCTGTCTCCACATTGACAGCCTCCCTCTGCTTCTTTGAGTCTTAGGTAATATTCAAGTTTTAATGATATGCAGCACTAAGAGGTACTAGATAAATAGTCTTTCCCCAGAGCAATTAAGGTGATGAATGTCCTACCTCTCCACTGGCCACTGACGACATGGCGGCCTCAACTTGCAATGGTTCCTGTGTCCTAATTACTGCTAAGAGGAAGTCAATATTCACTCTGCTGAGAGGAACATCACAGTTCTTGGCAGATGTTCTTCACAGTCTGAGCAGTCGATCTCAGTCACCTCAAACAGCCACTGAGTAGATGTAGTCATAGGAAGACTTAGCAGTCTACTGCACGGCCTGAAAAAAAAATGAGGGTGTTCACACACTAGTGACACAAAGCAGACTCACACAGCAGCTGTGCTTGCAAACACGCTACAACCAGCTCTCCAACAGGGACTGGGAGATAGAATGGAAACAGCAGCTTGTGGTATGTGCCAATTTCCATGCTATAAAGACTCCCACTAGGGCCTGCTTCAGGGTGCTAATGTGATATCAATGGTTTCCCCAAACAATGAGCTGTTGGGAGTTGGTGTGAGCTCATTCCAAGATATCACTGAGTATCTCCCATACCATTCCATAAATCAATCAGAATGACCAGAGAGAGAGGTAAGGGCTACAAAGAAACAAATATAAGTTCAAAGAACTGTATAACAGGAATGCTTTTCATTGACAAGAATTTCAATAGAGAAACAGCAGATGCTGACACATGAACAACACACACACACACACACACACACACACACACACTATGCCCCATGGGCATTCACCATGTCATTATATGCTGATAGCATTCTACTATGCACACCTGAGACTTCCCATCTGAATGCTTTCTTTCAGGCCACACATGGGGCCACAAAGAAGTGCCAGGGAACTAATGCCCCTGAGAGCTGTTCTCAGACAGTGACAGATGGGAGTAGGAAGACAAACATTTGAGATTCATCATCCCCAGGTGTGAGAGATTGAAAATGTGTTCCACATCACCCTCCKAAAACATCAATAGGCTTGAACCTCCAGTGCTCAGAGAGGCAAACGGCTCATCAATGCTTTGTGTATACCTGCTCCTTCTCCTACAAGAACCACCTCCAAGTTATTGCATATGGATTTTCAAGTCTCTGTGTTAATGAATTATGAGACAAATATAGTAATAATTTCTTTTCAAATGAAACAGAGATAAATACGAAGAAAGGGTCAGGTAGTTAAATAAAGAGGAAAGTGTATTTCAGCTAAAAGTAAGAGCATAGACCATTTACACATATACATACACTATTACAATGTGCCATATTTATTTATTAAAATGATATGATTATGTAAATCACAAAAATTATGTGGCTAATAGAGTTAAGGCAAAAAATGATCAACATATTTGTGAGTGCCATAAAAAATGTAGAGGAAGCTAGTAAACATGGACCTGTGTTATATATGTATTAAATGATTAAGAATGCGTAAGTTGCTGACAGAATCATTCATAAGAATGATTGTTGCTTATACATTGGTCTTTCATGTTTGTGCACCTGCACTCTTTCCAAACTCAAGAATATAAGGGGTCACAAGTTACAGTCACCGTGTTGCATAATACCCCCCCTTGTACTTTTTCTTCCTGTATAACAGAAAATTCGTGTCCTTGAAACAACATTTTCTCATTGAGCATCAGCCTTTAGTAAGTACAACGCATACATATTTCCAGACAATACAATGCACACGATAGTTATAATCTGTGTTTATTAATGAAAGTAAATAGGATGAATTTTTTAAGGAAAAAGAAAAAGACTATAGTTTGTGGGTTATCCGGAAAGCAATGGAAGGAAGTCATTAAATTTTGAGATATTTTGCAGGTGTAAATCATGAGCCACATTCCCCTGCAAGTGATGTATGTGTCTGTTTTGGGATCCTTTAAGGACAGACACCAATTGAGCAAAATTAAAATTCCACCCAATGAATACTAACATTCAATGTCAACTATACTAGACTGTACTAGTGGTTCCTTCTGTGGCTTTCTCATTTGTACTTTAGGCTTCACCCATCAGCAGAAGGCTTTGAAAATGTAATCATTCTAGAAATTACCACACTAGACACTACTAATACTAAAGGGAGCTGCTTCTGCAGAACCAGACAATTTCATGGACAATCCTCACATATAATAGGAATTGTACTTTGATAGTGAGACAATTTCTCTTTGTTTTTCCTCTCTGTGTTTGCTCTTCAATCCATGTATATCATTGTCCTTGGGCTTCTTATAACTCTACAGACCTTGTCCTCCTGGTCTCCACAGCATTCCAGCTCACAGACCTGCCTTTTATCTCTGTGCCATTATTTCCTATGATCCAAAACATAATTTCTTTGGCTTAGGAAATAAGATAGGTCCTCTCATTCAAGCTGTTATCCAAAACTTCTCTTTTACATATTGCTTGTGATTTTTTTTGAACCAGACACTTAAAAGAGTTTAGAGTGCTAGTGTGTGCAGTTTGTGATTTTTCATCTTTGCCTCCTCCTGTTGCTTTATAGAGAAAAGTTCACAAACACAAAGCAAGAACAAATCACAGTATAAACTCACACATTCAGCAAACTCATCTCTAGTAGATGACACATATGTGTATGAATGTGTGCACATACAGATTTCCCATGGATTGTGCTTACCAGAAGCACTCATATCAGCTCAGTATAGCTATTAGAGCTCATCTAAGATTTGAAAGTTTGTCATGGCAGAAAGTGTGAATATGTAAATGTAAAATATAGGTCTCCTTCAATAGATCAATCATGTGCAAACAAACACATATTTCAAAAACATATATTGCAGCAAAAAATGTGTGTGTGTGTGATTACAATGCACAATAAAAGTGATAATTATAAATTAAAGTATTAGGCCCAGGGCTGTAGAGATGGTTCAAAGCACTAACTGCTCTTACAGAGGATCTGGTTTCATGTCTCAGCAGCCACATGGTAACCCACAGCCATCTGCAACTCCAGTTCCAGGAGACATGACACCCTTGTCTAACCTCCAACAGGCACCAAGAACACAAGTTACATGCATGCAGGCAAAATCCACATACACATTAAATTTAAAAAATAAAAAGTTAATTAATGAATTAAAGTACTAATTACAAATTTGGAATGATAAAGAAAATATTTTTTCAGGATTCTCTAAAATAGTATGTCCTCTTCTAATATATTTATATTGAGAAAATATTTGCTTTAAGCACATGTGGAAAAATGGATATTCCTTATATCTTCAATACTCTGTGCAATTACAAAGACAAATTGGAGATGTATACTGGAGGAAATCAGAATATTAATATGCGTGGTAAAGCTGAATGCTGTTCAATTTGTGGTGACATGGAGACAATGTTTGAATAATGTCTTGGGACAAGTTCCCTAAAAGCTGAACATGAGATAGATACTCATGCTCTATTCATGAGAGGATATTCACTACTCATTAATAAACTAGTGATTTATGAAGAGCTGTTCTCAAGGGCAGACATAAGGAAAAGATGCACGATGCAGAAAGGATAGAATTTAAACAGTGTGCTTTGCACCACAATTCCTCTTCAAGCTGATCTCCCTGGGGGCGCTAGAAAGCAACTTTCATTTCAGAGTTTGCCCCACCATGTTGACAGTGAGTTCGGGTTTTGAATGTCTGCTTTGGCCTCCTATATGGGGCAGAAAGAGAACATAATTCCAACACATGTCTGGGAAAGAACCCTGAATTAACTGCTATTCTATTGCCACAATAAAATACCAAGAACAGGGCAACTTGGAGAAGGAGGGCTTATTTGGGATTATGGTTCCAAAGAGAATGGAACCTATGAAGGCAGATTGTAGACATGGGGGCTGTAGGTAAAAGCTCAGGATTCACATTTTAAGTCACAAGCAAAAACTAAATGGTGCAAGCTAAAATTCACAGACCCAAAGATGCTAAGAAATAAAAAGAGCCCAAGGGAAGATGCTTAACTCTCACTCAGAAGGGGAAATAAAACAGACACCTGAAGTAGGTAGAGGGAGGAGTGGGGCATCTCTGGGAAGAGGGAAGTTTCTGGGAGTCTATGAGGGTGGCCCTAGCTGAGACCTCTACCGGTGGAGGTGTATGAAGCCAGAAATGGCCACCCTCTGTAGTCAGGTAGGACTTCCAGTGCAGAAAAGGAAATACAACTCACCTACAAAACCTCCAATCCAAAATTTGTCCTGCCTATAAGAATAACAGTGCTAAAGATGGAGCAGAGATCAAGGAATGGCCAACTAATGACTTGCCCAATTTGAGACTGACCCCATGAGAGAGAACCATGAAACTATAATGATACTATGCTATGCTTGTAGATAGGAGCCTAGCATAACTGTCTTCTGAGAGGTCCCATCCAGCAGATGATGACAACAGATGCAGACACCCACAACCAAAAAAGAAAAAAAATTAGGCAGAGGTTAGGGAGTAGAGGAGGGATTGAGGGAGCAGGAAGGATCAAGAAGACCTACAAGAAGACCTAAAGAGTAAACTAACTTGGGCACTTGAGGGCTCTCAGAGACTGGACCACTAATCAAAGAGCATGCATGGTCTGGACCTAGGCCCCCTACACAGATGGAGCAGATGTGCAGCTTGTTCTTCACGTGGGTTCCCTAACAATTAGAACAAGGGCCATCTCTGATCTGTTGCCTGCCTTTGGATACCTTTCCCCTAGCTGGGATGCCCTGACTGGCCTCCGTGGGAGAGGATGCATTTATTCCTGCTGAGATTTGATGTACCAGGGTGAGTTGGTACCCAAGGAGCAGGGTTCCCTATCTCTGAGAAAGAAGAAGTTGAGGGAATGGAAGAGGGGTATGAGGATGGAACTAGGCAAAGAGGAGGGAGAGGGACTTTGATCAGGCTGTAAAATGAATGAATAAACAAACAAACAAACAAATAAGAAAAAAGTAGAGGGCTCAAATTTGAAATGTAATAAGACTTTAAACTCTCACAACCTGCCTTTAGTGAAGCTCCTCCTCTCACAAGGCCATATCTGCCAAGCATTGCCTAACACCACCAACAACTGAGGGCCAAATATTCAAATGCTGGAGACTATAGAGGATATCTCACCCTTCAAAGAGGCGGTTGGTGACAAACCCACAGTACCATCCATAGCAACTTGTCCTTAACTCTCTTTTAATCAGAAACATCTGTCCAGCCCATCAACTGTGTCTTCTACTGAAGGCAAGTGGTGTTTCTCTCAGCACTGTGTGTCAGAATTCAACACATCATCCCACTCAGATCCCCACTGACCTCGTATGAGAGGCAATATTCCTAACACCATTTGCACACACATCTGTGGCTTTTCATACTCAAGCCTTTCATTCATGTCCCACATTCATTACTATGAGAGTCCATTACTCAATCCACTAACCCCATAGCTCGTTTTCTTCTTCCACATGTCATGTTACATGCTTATTTTGCTCTCAGTTTTTATTGGCTCTACTAGTTTGGTTTTATTGACAGATGCCTTTCTTCCCATAAAAGCTTACAGAAAAAAAAATCCACTCTATAAACCATGGAACAGATGCAGTTCTTCACTGAGTTTCTGTCCAGTCCTGCCCAAGGTGACACAGCCAAGGCACCATCACAAGGTCAAGCTTCCTCATACCCGTACCCTACTGCGGAACAATTCTCCCTGGGCTTCTGGGCTTCTCTAATTTTCTAGGAAACTCATAGAACACTTTCATTCTGGATTATCTTATCAAAGACACTTGTATTGAAAACAGTCTGAGGCAATAAGGATGCCTCCTTTCTGTAATGCAACGGGTGGATTTGTCTGTGAGCAGAAGTCAAGGGAGCAAAGTTTGGAAAGTTTTGGTAGCACATCGCAGCTCATGAGATTAAATCTTTCCCCTAAACTCAGCTCCCAGGCTGAGGCACAGGCAGCTGTGGAGCAGCTGCATAAACTACCCTTACAGTGTCCTATGGCCTTTGAGGACAATAGAAAACTATGTGAACATGAATCTATGAGTACTAAACTTCTTAGTTGCTGGCCCAGGAGTCTTTGTCTTCCTCCAGCATTAATGAAAATAACTCATTGGCTCTTGAAGAGAGTAAGATCTCAGATCTTTCACCATCCCTGGCATGTCCACACACTGTTCATAGATATCATGGTGAAATATAAGTCAGCAATCCACATCGCCAAATGATATGCTTTCTGGATCACAGTGTGTAATTCAGTGAGAAAAATGGTATTCATTTTTTCCCCAAAGATACTCCAAACCAGGCTGGCAGCAGAGACAAACCCAGAGAAGAGCTCAGGCCTTTGACAGTCAGAATCATATTCATGCATGCCAACAGCTCACTGGTGTGCTTTGGATGTTTCCAAATGAAACAATTTGGAACAAAGCTAACAGACAGAGCGGCCCTCTCCAAAAGCTGTGAGGGGCATTTGGCCATTTAGGCTACTTGCTAGAAGCAATGTGAGTTTGGGTTTCACTTGATTGCCTCTGTGTCTTCTCTGTGTGAGTTCCCTTCGTAAAATCTCTGTGCAGTGTGATTTTGAGAATCGGAAAACTATGGACATGATTGAGGCCATAGTTACAAGTGTCAAGATGAAAATCTTCAGTAGAAACTGCATTTCTCACGAAAGCTACAGAGAGCATGTAATGGTTAAAGAGCATGTAACAGAATAAGAAGGGGCCCATAGACTCATAGATTTGAATACCTTGTCACCAAGGAGGGGCAAAGCTGTGTGGCCTTGTTGAAGGAAGCGTCACTGGGGGTGAACTTTGAAATTTCAGATGCTCAAGCCAAGCCCAGAGTCTCTCCCTCCCTGTTGCCTGCTGATCCAGATGTAGAACTCAGCTACTTCTCCAGCACTACGTCTGCCTGCAGGCTGTCATGCTTCCCGCCATGATGATAATAGACTAACCCTCTGAACTGTAAGCCAGCCCCCATTAAATGTTTTCCTTTATAGGAGGTTCTGTAGTCATGGTGTCTCTTCATAGTAATAGAAACCCTAACTAAGATACCATCCATGGAATGAAACATACATTCATTATATTTCAATCCTGAATTGTTAGGCCAATTAGATTCAGTAAGTAATCTTTATGAATACCTATAGCTATACAAAAATCTACAGATGCTTAATTGAGGATTTTCTGAAGTCTCAACACATACGATTGTCTGTCTTATTAGTTTGTGGAGCAAAAGCAGCAAAAGGAAGGAATATTTACTACAAGTGATAGAGATATAAATATAATAACTACATGCAGACCATTCACAACATGTCAGCACAGTGGGCATTTGTGTGGTGCTCATGATCTGCTAGGCCTTTTACCTACTCTCACAACCTAATGAGAACCTCAGACAATGAGAAAACTATTGTTTCATAGTTTGCAAATGAAGAAATTTTATCCGAGTGGTGGCTATTATACAGTCTGTCTAGGGTCACATTGCTGATTAAAAAAAAAAATAATAAAGAGTGCAGATTCTTTAGTACACAATACCAGAAGCCAAAGCTTTCAGCACTTCCTCATGGGGAAATCACTCAGTGACACATGCTGGCTGCATTGTGGCTGAGAGAATAAGTCATGTTATATTTGGTAATGAGCGTGGATAAATGGCCTGGATGATCCTTGTACGGGTTAGACCTCTCATGGATTTTGTCATCTGTTAAGTTCATGTCTCTCTCTAACCTCCAGAGTGACTCTGCATCCCCTCTCTACTCGAGCTCTCCTCTATATTAGAGTTGGTGAGTCCTCAGTTCATCAGGGACCCAGTGTTTATCCACTCACCTCCCATGCACTCTTTAGCAGGTTCTCTACGGGCAAGTCTTAGCTTCCCTATGGACCACTAGTGGGCATGTCCTCTCCCTGTAGGATGGCTCCCGTACCATTTCACTAAGGGCTGGCCTCAGCTGCTGGATCCTTCATCTTTCTCTAGCCCCAAATGATGAAAAAAAAATAGTCTTTTAACGTGTTTCCAAAGGATATTTCCTTTAAGATACTTTGAAAAGAGAACCTTTGTGAACAGCTTTGTCAGAAGATATGGAGTATTTCTGTACGGGCGGGACATTGTCCTCAAGGAAAAGCTTGGCTTTGTTTATTTGGAGCCCACTCTGACCTAGACTGCAAGGGGTTCCCTGCTAAGTACACTATGGATGTTATTTCTAACACATAGAGAGTCGGCATGGTGACCCAGAAACACGAGGGAACCCCAGGGGAGTGGCTGTGAACAACTTTCTCTTTTGTGATTTTTCGTTTTTCATTATATTTGACATTTTTTTTGATGCTGAGCTTTTAAAGAAATAACAGTTCTAGAAGAACATACTGGGGACATATTTCAATGAAATGTAGAACAATCACAAAGGAAAATAACCATGACAGAAAACGTGCCCGTGAGTGATGGGAAATGGTATACATACAGGGGTTTTTATTTTCTGTGCTAGCCAAATGAAGTATCAGCATATTGTTTTCAGAACGTTCAGAAATAAGTAAGTAATCCAATTTCATTTGCCTTTTGTTTGTTTTCAAGACAGGTGTGATGTTAACTGTCAGTCTAGGGTTGGATGTTTTCAACAGCAAAATGCATCTGTGCAGACTAGAGAACTCTCAAAGTACCTCTCACTGTAGGTATAAAACAGAATCTGTGCTCTAGACAGAACTAAAGATTAAAAATTATTCATTTGTTTTTGTTTTGTTTTTTGTTTGTTTTGCTTTTTAGTGTTTGTATTGTTTCCATTCCTCCTGGATTTTCTCAATAAAAAATACATATATATTTTCTAAAGTCAAGCCTACAGGTACAGGCTTATAAGCTCAACAAGTTGGGTTTAGTAAGGCACAGTGGAGCTTATCTTTAATCTGGTCTACATGGCCACCTTCAGGTCAACCAGGGTTGCCTAGAGATACCCTGCCTAAAAAGACAATAGTTAAATTCAGCTACTTGGAAGAATAAGGCAAGAGGTCGCGGTAAACTCAAAACCAGCCTGGGGAAATTATCAAGACTTTGTCTCAAACAAAATTATACAGGGGTAGGGAAGACAGCTTGGTGGTAGAGAACTTTCTAGTATGAATGGAGAAAGGGTGGAATGCCTGATACTTTAAAATCTATGGCCATCACAACATTTTATTTGAGGATTTCATTAATAAATACACTGAATTCACATAAATTCAGACCCTCTCTTTCAGCACTTCCTATGTCTAACAGAACCACCCTTTCTCAAATTAATGACTTCTTTTTCATAAAATATATCTGACTATATGGAATCCAATTAATGTTCCAAATATTTGCATGTATTTAGGGCTGACCGTTTAGGATTGGAAGAATTTAATAAATGATAACAAGTTAGACCTACCCTGGGCATGGAAAACTTGGGGGTGATAATATATATTCTTCTATGAATTTCTTCAAGGACCACTTATTGAGACCTGTTATCAGGAGTCTGGAATTGTGAGAGAGCTGGGGAGAATAAGAAGACAGAGAAGCTTGTCTGTACTTAAGGCCCCATTTCCCCAGTCCTATGCTTACAGATGTACACTGAATATTGACTACATTGCCAGCTTCATAGAGACAGTGGTGACCAGAGACTTCCAGAATGGTCAGGCTCTTCCATAAGTAGGGTTTGTGTGTGTGTGTGTGTGTGTGTGTGTGTGTGTGTGTGTGTGTGTGTTGCCTTATCTGAGAGCTTCATGTTTTATCTCTCCAGCCCTCTAATTAGAAGAACTATTGCACATTAATCATTAATGGGCACTGGCTAACATGATGTGGCACATATGGCCAGAGTTCTTGTATACTCTATTATCAGTTCTTATTAGCGATCAGGTGCAAAAAGATTTGGTTCAAGGAACTCAAAGAAGATGAGAAGAATATGATAGGTGGCACAAAGTGTGAGCTGTGGAGACTGGGGTGTGTGTGTGTGTGGTAGAAGACCATGAAGAAGCTGTCAGGTATTCAAAGTCTTCAGCAAAGAAGCTAACTTCTCAAATTTGTCCTGTGTCCATCCATTTGAAGACCATAAGTACAATTTGATTTTTCTTGAGGGACACATGAAAACTTCCAGATGACTTTAAAGACAGAGTCATGCTCCACAAATGTCAGCCTCATAAATGATTTGAGTTTATAGCTGGCTTGAGTTTGATTTCATCTAGAATGCAATTCCATTGTGATCATTTGTTTCAACATCTTTTCCTTTGATAAGGAAAACAGTTCAATCCCTAGACTATAGTGTCAGCCACTATACATTTCTGAACACCTGTAAAAATATGTCAGTGTGTTATCATGTATGTAAACCAAGTTTTGCTCATAACAACAACCTCCAAGAATCATCAAGGAGTCACTAGAGGAAAGAATGTCTTTTAAAAATATCTAAACAGGAATTTCATTCCTGAAAAGATGAAATAAAGACATATTTTCATCCTTCCTTACCTCCCACAATGTATAACTTCTTATAGCCAAATATTTGGGTTCTCCCAAAAATTAAAAAGTTAAAACATTGAGATGCTATAAGAAGTGGGAATTTGAGAGAGACTTAGAGGTAGATGAGGTCCCGAGATTGAAGTCTTCATGATGGGGTTGGTGTCCTAATGGGAAAAATTGGGGCGACTCTAATTAAAGAGGGAAGGCTGTTCAGAGGGAAAGGAGAAAAGAAATAGCACTGAATACTAACGACAAGGATTTAAAATGCACAAAGGCTTTTCAAAGTGTGATGGCCATAGGCCCAATAAGAAATGGTAAAATATATAAGGAGACATATTAATAATAAAAGATGAGCTTACGATGAAGGGGGTGGCAATGGTAGGGATAATAGACAATGAACTGATGGCAAAAATCAACCAGTGGAATGCAAAATAAAATAATCACAGCCCCACCACAGGACTGTCAGAATGGCTGAAGAGACTAATAGTAATGACACCAAATAGTACCCAAAATATCACCTGCGGGAATGTAAATGGCACAATTACTACAGAAAAGAGCCTGGCCACTTTTGCAAAACAAACATGTTACATGCCAACGCCAGAGAATTGATGCCCATGTTTACAAGAGAGCCTGTCGACACATGTCTGCAAGAGCATTATTCCTGTTAGCTCAAATCTGGGAACATTGCTATCTCCCTCATGGGCAAATGATTAACTATAGCACACCCACATCTATAGGAAACCAGCAGGCAGCAGAGGGAACAAAGAGCTGACACCTGTAGCAACCAAGTGGACTCCAGAAGAGTGTGATGAGAAAAAAAAAAAAGCCATTTCTACAAAATCTATGCTGTGTGAGACCATTTCACAACATTGTGAAACTGAATGTGTCCCAGAAGAGGACAGCTGGTAACCAAGAATGGAGTAGGGTAGGACAAATGTGTGTTTATTAATAGAAGGACTACAGGACAATGAATTCTGCCCCTTGACTGTGTTGATATGGATATACACTTGAGACATTGTACTATAGAAAACACCATTTCTCCATAATTTCACAATCCAAACAGCTCTAAATAATGAAGACATTTCTCAAAAAAAAAACCTAAAAAAACTAAATTGGCATTAAAAACAACAACAATAAAAATGCTTGAATCAATATGACCCAACTTACATTTTTATTTAAGCTGTGTTTATTTGTTTTTATCACAGAGATACAGGTGTGTTTGGTTAAAAAACAGCCCCACTCTTTCCATTTCTAAACTTAGAAACCTTATGCTTAGAAACATTATATTGGCCCAACCTATGTTCTAAAACCCAAAATACTATTCCATTAAAAAAGAAGGTTGGGCCGGGCAGTGGTGGCGCACGCCTTTAATCCCAGCACTTGGGAGGCAGAGGCAGGCGGATTTCTGAGTTCGAGGCCAGCCTGGTCTACAGTGTGAGTTCCAG
>BDUI01008741.1:33882-44363 GCA_002335545.1 Apodemus speciosus
CTTACAACTCTAGAACTATGATGGAAAATGAGTGATTTGTCGAATTCTTCAGACAGAGCTGTTGGGGGTATGACTTTTTGAAAGGTAATTTTTAAAGTAGGGTCTGCATAGGTAAACATCCTTGAAGATTCTCTACAAAAAGATCGCCTGACCCAAGAATGTGGGTACAAATGCCAAGTTAAAAGTGAGCTTGATTCCTTCCAGTCCCAGTTGTTGTGATATACTTAAAAACAAGGAAAGAAATAGAAGCCATAAAGAAATTGAGAGACAGCAATAGGGAGTGGGAGGGGGAAACAAAAGGAAAAATTGCCTAATTATATTTTAATTTAAAATGTTTAAAAACGTAGAAAATGTGTATTTTAGTCATGGATTCATAGGTTTCCATCCATCATGGTGCAGCGAGATCGTGGGAGCAGAGCTCTTCAACTCAGGGCAGAAGGGAGTAAAGTTATCAAACAGCCACAGCAAAGCAAGCTTTTTAAAAATGGCCCTGGTGGCCTGCCGTCCTCAACGAGGCTCCCACCCATCTATCTACTCCAGTTTTAAACCGTCAACTAYATCAGCGCTTTCACGATCTGTTCCGCTGTGGAAATGCCCGCACACGTACTAGAGGTGGCTTTCCCAATCTCTCAGTTCAGTCAGTTTTGATCTTCAAGATTAACCATCACAGAGGTGCATGGTGCTCCTCCAGTGGAGATCTAATGAGAGTCTGTAGTGGAATAAACAACAATATAGACATTCGAAAAATTAGCAGGAATGTCAACTATTTTTCTCACCCGAACTGATGATGTTATTTCCTCTTTTCTTCTCTGCATCTGAGAAATGTTCTGATTGGCTTGGGCCAGATCACATGGATCCCTGGAGAAACCAGTAAAGTCTCCTCCCCACCCGGCAAACAAGGGAACTATCAGTAGCGGGAGACAGGAAGTTCCTGAAASATAGTTCCCAGGAAAGCCCACGTGTGTGATGGATGGTTTGGACCATAGATGGTGTTCACACTTCCTGCTCCTCAAAAAATCCACACGGTGTTYACACTTCCTGCTCCTCAAAAAAYCCACAYAAGTTGTGTTCTAAAAATGGCAGCTGCTGAGTCCTAKATGATTAAATCTCTATTTTATTTCTCTATGATATTGAACAATAGGCGTTCCAATTTCTAATGTACTTTAACACAGCTGACGAAGTACAGTGTACTGACTGGATGTCACTTGGCCCACGTCAAAGAGGTGGGTGAAAACAGGAAACCCAGAAGATACCCTGCTAGACTCGATTATATATAGTTGTTGGGATAATTTTGGTCAAGCATTCTGGTATAGGGTAGGGCATATATTTAGCATTTTGATGCATCTGTGAAAAGAGCCTTGTAAATTAAACGAAGAGCTTTAAATACTTCATATCTCTCCATTAATTCTGAATCTGAACGTACCCTAACATTCTTAAGCTAATTTCAGTTTCATATTACATCAAAAGGATCTATTTTTTATCTTTAAAAATATAGGAGATAAGGAGAAAGCATGRAAATCTTTGAGACTGGAGGCACTCTGGAAGAGGGGAAGGCACATCTGTCTGTTTGTATTTAAGAACGGTGAACACATTGAGACACCAGAGAATCATGTGGGTCTACCCAGCAGACGGTCAGCCAACACAGAGAAATAACTCAAGCCAGGAAATATTGAAAAGGATTCCACAAAAAGAGGAAACAAAGAGAAAAAATGAGAAGAGACTTCAGACCGAGAAAGGTAAATATTATTAAAGTTATTTGAAAGCACTCTCTATTAAAAAAAAAAAAAAAAAAAAGCAAAGAATAAGGATGCAGCAAGCAGAGAGGAAGAATGCTGCGGGCATGAATCAAAGGTCGGTGGCGAAGCTGCGAAGCTGCGTCGTCCGGTGCTGACGGAGGCCGGTGGAGAAAATGAGGCTCTCAGGCACTTGTCCATAGGCCAGGCTGCGGGGGTAGGCTCACCAGCGGGAGATCAGGACGTGTTTCTCTGGATTTGCTACCGTACTTCGTGCCACGCTCTGAGGGTAAACATTTGATCTGTTATTGTCTAAGGACTGCTTTATTTTCTAACTTCATATGATTCCACACTTAGCTTTTCCCCCCGATGGGTCTAATGAATGTCTCAGCCTCGGGCTCGGATGCTGTTTCTCATCGAAAGGCGATGTGGGTCGATTTCATTTTCCGATATAATTCCCACCCAGCGGGGGACCTATTCTGAAAGATCCATCCCTCTATCTTCGGGCCAACAGTCTGGTTCCCAAACCAGAGTGTAAGCCTGAAGGTAAGATTTTATTTTAAGCCACGAAGATATTCACAAAACAGAGTTATGAATCCCATCATAAAACAGGACAAACAGAATCCTACACTGATTCTGTATTTGTTCAGCTGGGAAACAGTCTTCACTATTACACACAGGCCCTGACATCTCAGGAACTTAGAGTGATTTTTTTTTTTTTTGTTACTGTTGCAGTTTTCAGTGGGTCTGGGTTTTTTTGTTTGTTTGGCTTTTGTTGTTGTTGTTGTTGTTGTTGTTGTTGTTGTTTTGTTCTTTTCTTTACTCATGTCAAGTGGATTTCTGTCACCAGAGGTGAGATAGACAGGGTGAAGAAACTCCGACTTGTACAACATTAGGAACCAGATACTGTACTTCTTGTACCTGGTATTCATCTTGTTTTTATGTTTTCTGTTGGCTCTATCTCCCTCTCTCTATTTTTTTTTAGTTGTAATGCATTTTAAACATGTATCTGAGAGAATATAGCATTTTAAAATTCATACAAGATGTTTTATAGATGTGGGTTCTTCTAAAGCTTGCTTTTTTAAATCAGTATTTTACACCTGAGGTTGCTTTCCCGTTGAGGCTGTGTAGCTGTGATACTTACTAACACTGCACACTGTAACTCTCCCTTGTCCTGTCATCCCCTGCTCATTTAACGTGCAGTTGATGCCTGGCTTTCAGCTTTTATTAGCTAATAAATACTTCAATTAGCAGTCCKAGCATTTGCACATAGTCATTCTTTTGTTATGTATGTATTTGTATGTCTGTAAGTGTGACAGAAGATATAAACACGCCACTATGCATGAACGTGGAGGTCAGAGGACAACTTGTAGGAGCTGGTTTTCTCCTGCCGCTGTGCTGTCAAGCACTGTTTCCCCTGAGCTGTCCCACTGGCTGGSCTCATATGTCTGATCTTTGGTCATTTTAAAAATCAGGCTGACATTTTCTAATTGCTTGTGTTGCTGTTGCTGTATTTTGCCTTTTTGAGATGAGGTCTATTATGCAATCCTGTCTGGTCTAGAACTTGCTATGTAGGTGAGCCTGGGGTCGAACTTATTTTCCTTCCTTCCTTCCTTCCTTCCTTCCTTCCTTCCTTCCTTCCTTTCTTTTGGTTGAGGTTGAAGTGTTTTATTCATCTACCTAGTAACGTAGCAGGAATACATTACTATAGCATGCACCCACCTGCTTTTATACAATCATTCAGAGAAAAGCCTTAATAAATCATGGTGGTTTGAAGGATGACGGCTCTCAAAGGCGCATACATCTGAATGTTTGGTTCTGCATCCAGAGATTGTTTCGGAAGGATCAGGAGGCATGGGCTTGTTGGATGAAGTTCACCAGAGGTTTCCGAACTCTCAATGCCGCTTCCCTCTCCCGGGTGCCGGCACAGCAGGCATGTCCTGCAGGAACCACACGGCTCCCGTTTTCACTTTCTACCTGCTCTATTTTGATAAACAAAAGTTAGTAAGTTAAAGGTCTATATTTAGTCGTCTCGTTTGCTTTGTTTTAAAAAACTATTTCCATAAATAAATAAATGGCTTCATAATAATCATTTCTAAAAGTTTTAGAGACTTTTGCTTTTTTTGCTTAAAGTTAAATCTGATTTTAGATCGCCAGTTTTCCCTCTGAGTCCATTACTGACAGTCTTTCCTTCCCGCTCCGGCTTAGCATGTGGTTTTCCGTGAATGCCTGGTTCTCTCAGGGCTCTCCTTGGGGTTCTTCGAGCTAATCTTGTGTTAGTTTATTCCCAATAATTAAAATTTATAATATCTCAAAAGAGAATTGTCTCCCTTCATTTGCATGTATGTGTGAACTGTCTGTACTCTGTATCCTTTGATGTAAGCACACCAATGTTCACGAAGCAGCTGACTGACAACTTATAGGAATGCATTTTGTTCTTAGTATAGATTTAGGAAAGGTGAGCTTTTTACATTATCGAATTTTCCTCTGTGCAGACATGATCTCCCTGTATATCTAGCTCTCTTCCTCCTCTGCTTCCTCAACATCTCTCTTTCTTCAATACCTTTTAATAAGCTTTAATAATTTCCACAATAAAGTCTAAGTTTTCTGCAGACAAACTGCATACTATTACAGATATTGCAAATGACAGCTTTTAAAGTTAAATTGTCAACCATTTGATTCTCACACACTCTGTCTCTGTGTCTGTGTGTCTGTGTGAATGTGTATTGTGTTGGATCATTTTTAACTAGATCATTCCTCAATAGCATAAGGCCTAGAGTTTATTTGCCATGACAGTATTGGCAGATGAACTGGCTGGGAAAGGCTCTCCCTCCTGCTATTATTTAGGACCCAGCTGACTGAATTTATATGGAAGATAACAGGCACAGGTTTTGCACACATGGCTCTGGTAGGTACCTGGAGGGACTGAATGCATTGTAAGTAATCAGCAGGAAAAGAATTTTGAGAACAACTGAGAGGTCCAAAAACCTTGGAATAAAAATGTTCAGTTCCCTAGGAAGCAATCTGTGTTCCTCAGAGGAAGCCACTGACAGTGGGCCATTGATCAGTGACAACCCTGACTTAGGGAGGGTAACTCAGCAGCAGCTCTGAGTCAGCCCCTGGGACATCTGGCCAGAGGGCATAACAAGGCCAGAACAGGGCTGGTCACTGAAACTCTTAAGGTCTCACCGAATACAATGAAAGTAACATAGTAGACGATCAAAGTTGCACTAGCGTCACTGCTCTGTCCCTACCAGTCATATTAGAGGTGACCTAACCCTTCGGAAACTCCCCTAGCGCTGCATATAAAGGGACCCGTGAGCGCCTCAAGTAATCATCCTTTTAAAGAATGGTTGACCCCTATGTACTGATAATTTCTGCAGAATAGATGTACTTTGACTTTCTATATATTTGAGTCTGGGGTCTTCCTTCAGTGATTCTTGGACTCTAACATAACCAAGATGTATAGTAGACTGTAGGATGAGTATAGGTACTTGTGCCTACAAATAAGCACCTGGGAAACCACGTTAAACAGGTAGGATTGTCTCTTTAAAGGGGGAAATGTATAACCATTTCTGCCCAGAATGCTGAAAATGTGTTTAATAGCCCAGTGACCTCTGCACTATCTAAACGGCCAGGCCATAATGGCTCCCTAGACTCTTTCTTAGATTTACCTCAATCAACCCCACTTGTATTCAATGGAGTCATGTCATAAGCTTTGCCATGCACATGAATCATCACCAGGAAGTTTTTCCAAAGCTGTGCTATGCCTAAATATGCCTGAAATAAGCTTGCCAGTGTCACACACTCAAAGTTCRCACCAACATCAGCTAAGTRGTGCTGCTGAACTGAACTGTCATCTTATCTCACTCAGATTATTTCTGTGCTGGCTGTGGTGGGCACAGAGACCCTCACAATAGACCTCCGTGTTCATCCTTACTGTTTTATCCCTCTGCACAGAACAGAGCCCCGGGGAGACTTAGTGGATGATGGGAGAAGGAAGTCCACTCAGCATTCCTGAAGATAGGCAATTCTAGAGAACCACAGAAGCTATACCCCAAATTTATCTTCACACTTTTCCCCCATAGACACATCACCATCTTCATCTGAACTTCAGCTACTCATGACTGTGGAGCCACTCCCAATGCTCTTTTGGGGCAGTCTAGAGGCAAGTGAGGATGGCCTCAACATCTAGTCAACACCCGGGGCCAGAAGAATCACCCTGTAGAGTTCTGTCTCAATGCTCCACTCCCAAAACTGTGAGATGGATTCAGTCAGGGAATTAAAGACCAGGAATAAACAATCGACATGGAAGTTAGGTTTTGTAACTAGCTAAGGAAGGCCAAGCAGGTAAAAGTTCAGAAGGTAAATTGACAAGGGCTTAGAGAGAAGTTATTCCTCATGCCCCTGAGAGGAAAGACTGCTTTCTTTCCTGTGACTGGAGCAGGTCGTCATTTCTGTGAGATGGCAGGAAAGGCTGCAGGATGAAACCTGGGTATGTAGCAGGGACATAGTGTAGCACTCAGGGACAAACAGGCTCCGCAAAGACCAACTGGGGGCTTCAGCAGGCTCTCATTGCATGCAACCTTTATGGTCGTCAACAGCTGCAGGGACATCTGGAAACTTTGCCACAGAAGGACACACATATTTGCAACAACCCTGATAAATGGAGGGAGAGATTCTGTGGGAGCCGAAGTTCTACGTGCCTCACATGGCGTTTGTTTCCTTCAGCAAGGTGAACCATCTGCAGCAGTACGTAAGCTTTAGAGGGTCCTGGGCAACGGCTGCTTCCAAACCACTTCAAACCCCTATGCAGATTTCTGTTTCTGCCCATCCAAACCTCATGCCTTAAAGAACAGGACATCCAAAACATCCAGTTTTAGGTTAGAAAACAGACAATAAAAGGCAAGTTTCATATTTAGATTTTTCTATATACTAGTTAGAGAATTAATGATAGTCAGATTAGAGCTATATAGACAGTTGGAAAGGACTTATTTTTTGAGGAACTGCCAGAGGCTCCTGGGTATTAGGATTTAATCAATAGTAAGCCAAGGTTAGCAAAGCACATTGGTTACTCTTTGATGGATGAGACAAAAGTACAAATGAGAATGGAAGCGCGGGTCCTTGGCTTGGAGTCCAGCTCCTTCCTCAACACTTGGTTGAGCAAACATGAAATCCATTCATCTCTGTGTGCCCAAGCCTTCAGGAGCTGTTTCCTCCTTAGAGGAAGCTTTGTTACATCAGCCATTTCCTCCCTGATAGGATCGAGGGTTGCATCATTAGTAGATAACACCATCTTCATTTCTCCTCCAGGGAATCGGCGGGTTGGAACGCAAGTGTGAACATTCGGTAGAGACCGTAACCTGCGGTCGGGGTTAAATGTGACATAATTCTTTAAGTGCGTGCTGTCTTGCAGCGGAGCGGTTTTATCAAAGGCAGAAGGCTGTTGTTGGTTTTCCGGGATTTGCTGTGACCTCGGAATCTTGACACTTTCTCACTCCTTCAGAGGGCAGACTTGAACTTGTCTCTTGTTTTCATGTCTAATGAATGTGTTTTTCCCAAGAAGCTTTGATACCAGGTTATTTCTCACCCTGAGCTACACTTTAATGTGTTGTCTGTGCTGCACAACCAGCCGAGCTTTTCAGTGCCATTAAATTAGCTAGGTGTTGGAGCCACGCAGCAGAGAAACCTTTGCGTTGTATTCTCAGAGGCCTCATTGGGGAAAAGAATGATGATCTTAAATTATAATTGGCCTGTGGTCTTGTGGGGGTAAGGGAGAAGGCCTTCTATTTGCGTGGTGCCAAGCTGGATTTTAAATAACATACTGTATGGAGGTGTGTGCAGTCGAGTGGTCGTAAGAACTTGACTGCTGAGACTCAGTCTATCCACAGAGATTTGATTGCAAGAGTAAGAGATGGTTTCAAAACAAGGGGGGGTAACAGGAAGGGGGTAAGCTCTCATTTTGCTCATGCTTTTCCAATGGAATCCAACAAGTCCTAAGCAGCTACAAGTCTGCTGGGATGGAGATTTCTGAACCTCTATAGGTTAATGAGCTCCAAGACCAACAGCTCAATTTGGAATTCATTGCAAAGTTTGTACATAGCATAATATTTGCTTCTCACAGGAATATACACATACATATATATGCCTAGGGGTTAGTTGCTACAATGGAAAGAAAGCCATCTATCGGGAATTAACCTGAAATTTCTTGCCTTAGTTAACAACAACAACAACAACAACAAAAACAACAACAACAACAACAAAATGCCAAGGCCAACCTCAACTTTTTATAATGAGGAGCATGATCAGAACCTCCGCTGTTATTTCCATTCAGGACGGCTCTTTCTTTAGAGCAAACATATGCTGATCTGGGCCTATGCTCAGGAGCGTAATAAACGCTCAGGGAGACGCGGCTCTGCATTAATGAATGTGCTACATTATGCTTGGCTAGTAGTCTCTTGGCAGTAGAGATGCCACTGGGTGTCATTATATTTGGATTTAGCTTTTGTGACCTTTGGAGGCTAGATAACACAGAAGAAGGAGAGGAAGACATATCTTACTGTGCAGGCGACGCACATTGTAAGACAGGCTGCAGAAAGCTCCTAGTTTCATCACATAAATCTCTTTGCTTTAGAGAGGTTGGAAAAATCTTAGTGATTCATGGGCACGGGCTTTAATTTACGCTTTTTCTCGGGTGCTATTGAGGATTGGTAGATGGAGGCAACCTTATTACAAAAAGTACTGCTCTTACATTGAAGGGAAAAGGATATGACGAGAGTAGCCATGCATATGCCTATTATAAAAAAAGAAACAAAACAACAACAATGAAACAGAAACAAGATTCCTTTGTGCACATAATTACAGAAATGACACATAGTTCCATTAATTTTCTTTTGAACTACATATAAACACTGAGATACAAATCTGATACTTTTCATGGTTGCATTCTCTTCTACAGTACCATACATTGAAAGTAAATTCTTTTGTATATATCGGTTTTTAATGAACATTCATAATGGGATATAGGGAGGGTTCTGAGTAACTTGAAATCATTGTATAACAATAGTACAGAATAGGCAGAGATGGATCCTACAGACAAACTTGCTGTCATATTTCTGCGGTCAGGGGGTGAGTTTCAAATGTAAAATCTAATTAGGAAATAACTTTGGGCTGCTAGCTCACCCTTGGGATGTGTCAAAAKTAACTGAGCTCCCAGAATGCTGTTTTGTTTCTGATAAYGACATACAGTTCTGTCTCCCAGCCCTGTGATGGAGTCTTTTGTTGTTATCATGCCCAGTTATTCCTGGGGTGTAATAGTCACTAAAATCCATCCGCAGGCAGAGACCAGACCCCAAACATGGTTGCTTTAAAACTCCGAAGAAACAGAGGCAGTGTGTCAGCGATGCACAGCCGTAGGAAGTCGCTTAGGAAGTGCTTTCTTTGTGTTCATGTTGCTGTGCATAGTTCGACACCTGCCGGTAATAGGTGGCCCTAGGACTGCTTTAAAGAACACAAGGCTCATTTCCCAAGGCCTTCCCTAAATAGAGGCCCTGGAAACAACACCTGAGCACCGGCCTAGACTCCACAGTGTATCCAGGGTCTCACAAACACAAATCTCGCAGTCAAGTAACACTTGATGTAAATCAAGCAGTGTGTCTGTTTTACCTCCAAGGACCTTGAAGCTAGGACTGGAATTAAGGAGAACATCTGACAGCCTTTTCTCTGCATTGAGCAAAACAAGCCAAGCATTGGAAGCGGTTTTTCATGGAGCCCAATAACAATGCAAGCCTGGAGAAATTAGTGGTTTAGGCATTTTGAAAAGTCTGACGATGATAAAGCAAAAGAAAACAGCTTTTCATTGTCAAAAAGACTTGCAATTTAGTAGGTAACTATCAGCTAAACTGAAGTCATGAAGGGCATGTTTACCATTTCTGTTTCATCAGAGCATGAAGAATAATCCAGACAGGATAATGTCTTGTCTAAATACCTGGGGGATGATACACTTGGAATAGGTCCCAGTAGGTATAAGACAGAATATAGTATTTAATTTTGGTATGCAATGCCATTTTCACTTGCATTTATTCAACTCTCATTAATTCTAAACCCATAAGCATTGTATTTGTGTGGCAAGCAAGCATATTAAAATATTAATTTTTCTTTTTACTTTTCTCATGTTTTTTTCCAAGCAAGTAAATAACCCCTTAATATTTTCTTGCTTCAAGGTGTTTTTGTAGATCCTGAAGCAAAATAGCATGTGAAGTCTGGTTTTCCATGCCTTTTGTAAAGCCCTTAGTTCTTTGAAGAAGTTCTGTTGATGACTCAGGGGAAGGAGGAGGGATTCCTGGGAATAGCAGAAGCAACCTTCTGCATGCCACAGTATGCCGAAAGATGTGCAACTCTGGAGAAGGAGCCACCATAATGATTGCAGTTGAATTGAAAGTCAGACGTCAAAGTATTCAGAGAGAAGGCATTGGTTATTTTCCTGTCTACTGGAGTTTACAGGGTAGAGCCATGACTTCCCTTTACCCCATGCCCTGGTAATATTAAAAATACCAAAATACTGTCTGTGATAATTTGCAAATGTCAGTTTACTAGACTGTAAGCCTCAAGTGGGTAACATAGTTAGCTACTGCCCCAGCTTTAGACTCACCTGCATGACATCAAGTCTGCTTTCTCTGCCATTCCATTGCTTTGCCCCATCTACACACACACACACACACACACACACACACACACACACACACACAC
>BDUI01008742.1:31790-45080 GCA_002335545.1 Apodemus speciosus
TTCCTCGATAACTTTCTATTGCTTATTTACGAATTCCACATCATGTACTCCCTGTTCCTCCGCATCTGCCCTCCCCCTGGCAACCCTCCCCCAAAGAAGACAAAACAAAACAAAAATCTCAACATGGAAGGTGCGGTGTGTCACTGTGTGTCACGGTGTGTCACCATGTGTCACGGCCTTTCACACAGTGTACCCTTTTGTCCACCCATCTTCACTTGCAAATGTTTACTGCAATGAGTCACTGGTCTGATTTGAGGCCTCTGGCTTCTGCTACCCCATCAATACTGCATCCTCACCAGGACTCCTCTCAGATCTCCTGTTGTTGCCCTGTGTCGTGGAGGTCCTACAGCTTTGGCTCTGTAGGACCAGTCCCTTGGGGTAGATGTTGGGGTGGGCCAACTCAGAGCCCTGGGTCTGGCCTTGGGGGTAGCTGAGTTGGTCAGCCCGCCAGCTCTCCTGCTCTCCCACCCCCAGGGCCAGCTCTTCTGAGGTACCCACATACCTGCCTTTTGATGTGGGTGCTGTGAACTAAAATTGGCCCTAATGTTTGTGTGGCAAACATTTTATTGACTAAGCCATCCCCTAGTGCCTATGTAGCAATTAATTGATCTGCTTGATTGGTACAGGCCCAGGAGTCTGATTTACCTAAATAATGAATGTCTTGTTGGCAATTCACCTGTGACCTACTACCACACATGCTGGATCATAAACTGCGCCCTAGCCTGCCTTGCTCTGTGTCCCTTCTTACACAGAACGCACGGCATTGGCTGAGGCATCTGTGAAGAGTCTAGTTGAAGCCACAAGTTTATCTACCATTTAAATATAAGCAGAGTCCAAAAGCAATTCCTTATCTTGGGATCGAGACCTAGCAGCATTAGGTCTGGGGATGTAATTTACTTAAACTGGGCTCGGGGTTCCACTCATTAACTCCCAGACAGCAGGACATCAAAAGCCAATGACTGTAGCCTACTGTGCCCGGGCTGTCATACCTGCTTCTGGGAACTTGACAGTTAGTGGTTTTGACAGCCTCTGAGACGAGCACTCCACTGTCACACACCACAGCAAACAGCGGCGCCTTATGTCAAGTGACCAGAAAAGCCCTGGAGCGTAGCTGTAGGTGTGTGCAGCTCACACAGATGAGAAAGGAAGGTGCTGCCCGGGAAGGCGCTTCAGTCTTTCCCTCTCCAACTCCGCTCAGTGTAACTGAAGAGCCCAGGGCTTAGACTAGGTAAACAGAATGAGTTCCTCCGGAGGACCTCATACCTGGAGCAGGAGCGTTGGCTGTGCCTGGTGATAGTCAGTAAATCTATAAGAAAATGGGTTTCAGGGCAGGGGAGATGGCTCAGTGGATCAAGTGTTTGTTCAGCAAGCCCGAGAACCAAAATTGAAATTCTCCCAGAACCCAAGTCAAAGCTCTGCAAGCATGAGGACTTGCTTCATGCCAGCCCTTAGGAGGCAGAGCCAGGGCAGGCTTGTTAACCTGACTAGCTGGAATCAGCCAGCTCTGAATCCTTTGCAATAAGTAGAAGCCTTCTAGAAAGACATCGACTTTTGCCGTGTACGTGTGCACACACAAATGTGTACCCCCACACGTGTGACCTCACATGCATGCCTGAGAACACATATACACACACAGAGAGATCTCTGCAACACTGATGCGCTTGTTCTCTCAACAACAAAATTGTTCGGCATCTGCTGTTGGCCACAGAAAATGCAGAAATAACTGGTCTCCGGCACAGGTCAGTCTCATGCGTGTATTTTAGGAGTAGTTGAAAATCCACACTATAGGAGATACTACAAACCAAATCTAAGAGAGATGGCTCATGGAAGTGCAAACATCAAGACCAGAGTTCTGGATCCTCAGGATGCATGGAAGTGCTGAGCAGCTGTCGAGGCTTGAGAGGAAGAGACGAGATCGCCAAAGCAAGCTGACCACCTAAGCTAGGCAAATTACTGAGCTCTGGGTTCAAGTGAGACCCTAGAGATGCTATTGCAATATGTATGGAGGAACTCTTCCCCCAGATAATTCCTGTGTGTTCCTCCAATACTGAAATACCAGGAAGGATTCCTACAATCCAGTGGGGTCCCTCATCTCCAAATACCTGCACAATCTAACAACTAACCAGCCTGTCTCTCCTTCCTCCAGGGGACACTTGAACTGGCTCCAACTAGATCGAAGAGTCCTGGAGCATGACTTCCCCAAAAAGTCTGGGCCAGTGGTTCTGTACTTCTGTGTCAGGTAGGTGACCCTGGGACCCCTTCCTGCTCCAGTCTCTTTGTTCTTCATCAGAAGAGTCTGGAAGGATGAGGAGACTGAACGGAAAGTGGGGGTCAAGTATGTCTTGGTTTGTGATTAGGGATAAATGTGCAGCTGCCTTCCAGGAAGGGGAAAGCTCAGGTATGGCTGTTCTGGGCCCAGCAGTGTGTGCAGTGGTCACAAGCTTACACACCTGTGTAAGGGCTCATGTGCAGAATGAAGATAAAACTTTATTTTAGGGGTGAGGAAGAAGTGAGCCATATATCTCAAAGTAAACTGAGTCTTGTCTTGTGTCATGAGTCCTGAGATTCTTTTTGGTGCCTGCCACTTAAAGCTCTATAAGTCTCTATGGTCTTTGCTTCTGTCACAAATGCCACTGGAGTCCCTTGAAATRTATAGAATTTATCTCAAGTAGGACTGGTTGAAATGTCCCTTCTGACAAGGAAGGATAAAGTATCAAAGATGTCAGAGGGCTGAGGAGATGTCTCAGTGGATAAAACACTTGCAGCTCAGGCATGAGGACCAGAGTTTAAATCCCCAGTGTGTGTGTGTGTGTGTGTGTAGAGTCGGGTGGACACGTGGCTTGCCTATGGTCCCATCCTCAGAAGCTGAGACAGGGAGTCCCTCAGGCATGTTGGCTAGTTAGACTTGTTACATTAGTGAATTCTGAGATCAGCAAGAGACTATGCCTCAGTAAATAAATTAGAGAGCAATCCAGAGAGATTCCCAGGGTCAGCCTCTGGCCTCGCACCACATACTTATGGACAAAACATGCCACGTGCTTGTGGACACATGCAAACATACATACACACACCATCCACAAAAAAAAACTACAGTATGCATATGTCATATGACACTTTTTTAAAAATTTATTATTGTTGTTGGTGTGTGTGTGCTTGGTGTGTATGTGTGAGCACACACATGCCACTGAATGCATGCAGAAATGAGAGGACAACCTCTTGGAGCTGATTCTCTTCTTCCATCTTTATCTAGTTTCCAGAGACCAAACTTTAGTCTTCAGGCTTGGGTGACAAGTGCTTCTAACAGGCAGAGCCATCTCACCTGCCCCTAGGTTAGATCTTGGAGGGGTCTAACCTTTTCACTATCTTCTGAAGACCCCAGGACTTCTGTTTGCAAATAGGTATAGAAGGCAAAAGGAGAATCAAAATGCAAATAAGCAGCAGAGTCAGGAGCTAAAGCCCCCAGACACAGCAGCTCTGAGCACCCAGCCAGCCAGAGGAGCCTCTAACAGCACTCTCTAAAACAATCACTAGTACTAGAGAGGAATTAGGGGCGTTGTTTTGTTTCGTTTTTTTCTTCTGGTACTGAGGCTTGAACCCAGGACCTCGAGTGTGTTAACAACTACACTCTGTCCTCTGTCTTCAAATGAAAATGTCTCTTGGTCCAGCTCCACAGACCCTGCTCCTCTTAGATACACTCACAGAAATCAGAAGTGGGGGTGCAAAGGGCTTGCAGGCCATTCCTCTCCAACAGCAGGGTCAAGGTTGCAGTCTTGCCTCCGCAAACAGCATCCCCCAACTCTCAAGTAAAGAGCTGAAGGGTCCATTTAACAGGCTGGAGTGCGCGTCTACCTCAGCTGCCAGCGTACATTTCAACTTGCGGTTAATGCCTTTTTGATTTGCTTAACAGCTGCAGGGATATCAGAGCTAATCTCAGCCATTTCCATTACTGATGGGAATGATTTCAATGCCATATTCTCTCTAATGGTGTCTCAGATGAATGGGGAATAACCTTATAAAACAAAGATAACAATTCCAGTGAGAGGGGACGGTTGGATCAGGCCAGACTTGGTTCATTAACCTATAGTCGTAGGTGGAGGCGTAGACTTCCTTCCTTACACAGCAGTTTTTCTAAAACCATAATTGAGATTTTATTGTTTGTGCTGAGAGTTGTTACAAAGACATTGCAATTTAGGGGCAATTTATTATTGTAGTTTTTATCATTGTGCATGCGTGTGTGTGTGTGTGTGTGTGTGTGTGTGTGTGTGTGTGCTTGCATGCTTATGTGTCACAGTGCATATGTGGAGGGCAGAGGACAACTTTGTGGAGTCTTTTCTCTCCTTCCACCTTTACATGGATTCTAGGATCAAACTCGGGTTGTCAGGCGTGATTGGCACGGCAGACTCTTTCTTTACTGAGCCATCTTGCTGATCCAATCTGTGTGCAATTGTTAACACATGTACTAGAAATCTGTGAGTTGTGATTCACTTTGAAATAATTATTCCAGTGACTTTGCCGCTTCAAATCAGGAGGGAAATTTCCCCCTAGAGAGGTTATTCTGGTACAGAGGAGCCGGAGAGCATCTGTAGGTCTGACCAACTTGCAGTTTGATGACACATAGATGCCCGTTCGAATTGTCAGTCTTCCAAGTGCCTTAGCAAAAYCATTAGAAAACTAAACTGGCAGAAGCTGTTCACAGAAGCCTCACAGTTCTGACCCGGCAACTATCAAGGAACAGCGTAGAAGTACGATTCAAAGTATTCAAGACCTACTCAGTGCACAACCAGGACCCCACACTGTCATTTGAGATGCTTTACATTGCAAGCTATAAAACTGGCCCCCACCCCTAAGATGGTAAACTCACCCCCAGTATAGCATTATTTTTTATTGAACCAAATAATAAATAATTAGTAAATGATTTTTATCTCTGAAAAAAAAATTTATGGTGGGACATGAAGGTTGTGTGCCTTTAATCCCAGCACTAGGGAGGCAGGGGCGGGTGGGTCTCTGGGTTCGAGGCCAACCTGGTTTACACAGAGTTCCAGGSTAGCTAAGGTTATATAATATGATCTGGCTCAAAGGGGGAAACATGTATGTATGGCTTGGGGGTTGCTCAGTCAGTAAAGGGGTCATGGGAGCTCAGTCGGACCCCAGAACTCCTGTACAAAGAGCCGGGTATGGCAGTGAGTGCCTGTACTCCAAGAAGCAAAAGACCCCTGGGATCCCCAGCCGGCCGGCCGGCCAGCCGATGAGTGCAGACCAGTAAGAGAGCTCGCTTCAAAAACCAAAGTGGGCCAAGGTGATCTCAGGCCTCCACGCACACACATGCGTGTGCACCCATACATGTAAGCACCAGGCTTGGCCGCCTGCCAGGTGGCAGTACAGACGCCGACTGTGGGTAGGTTTGGGGATTCAAGCCCTGGTCACAAAGCATTGGATGTTGAGGTCTCTTCAGGTGTACATGTTTTTCAGGTCTCCCCAAGCTATCTTCTCAACCCAAACCCGGTGAGGAGGACGCTGGGATGTTCAGTAGGCGCTGGCTATAGCAAAAACTAGCAGCCAGACTGGCCGAAGACTGCAGGGTACCCACTTCTGCTCCGCAGCCGGAAATGACACCCCCGCCTGCTGTACTCTCAGTCGGCCGAGGCAAGAATCTCAGGGAATGCTCATTAGAGGAAAATCCCCAGTGCGAGGATGGTGGTTCATACCCGTACTCCTAGCACTGCGGAAGCTAAGGCAGGGGGATTGCTTCGAGACCAAAGACATTCTGTCTCAGAAATAATTCAGTCAGTGGGGGTGCTCAGAGGGTAAGCAGCTTTCTGAGCAAACATGAAGAGCTGAATTCGGACCCCAGCATCCCTGTAAGAGCCCAGGGTGACTGAGCTCTGAGGAGTGGGGGCAGACACGGGAGGTTCCTGAGGACTCATGGCTGAAATGGCGAGTACTGGGTTCAGGGAGAGACTGTCTCCAAAAAGGAGAAAGGTGATTGAGAAAGACACTTGGCAGTGACCTCAGACCTGTACAAAGGCTCACACGAGTATATACATGTGCATATATATGTATGTATGTATGTATGTATGTATGTATGTATATGTATGTATATACTCTATTGCCTACTCTCTGTTTATTCCTTTAATGGTGTGTGTCTGTCTGTCTGTCTGTCTGTCTGTCTGTCTGTCTNGTGTGTGTGTGTGTGTGTGTGTGTGTGTGTGTGTGTGTGCTTGCATGCTTATGTGTCACAGTGCATATGTGGAGGGCAGAGGACAACTTTGTGGAGTCTTTTCTCTCCTTCCACCTTTACATGGATTCTAGGATCAAACTCGGGTTGTCAGGCGTGATTGGCACGGCAGACTCTTTCTTTACTGAGCCATCTTGCTGATCCAATCTGTGTGCAATTGTTAACACATGTACTAGAAATCTGTGAGTTGTGATTCACTTTGAAATAATTATTCCAGTGACTTTGCCGCTTCAAATCAGGAGGGAAATTTCCCCCTAGAGAGGTTATTCTGGTACAGAGGAGCCGGAGAGCATCTGTAGGTCTGACCAACTTGCAGTTTGATGACACATAGATGCCCGTTCGAATTGTCAGTCTTCCAAGTGCCTTAGCAAAAYCATTAGAAAACTAAACTGGCAGAAGCTGTTCACAGAAGCCTCACAGTTCTGACCCGGCAACTATCAAGGAACAGCGTAGAAGTACGATTCAAAGTATTCAAGACCTACTCAGTGCACAACCAGGACCCCACACTGTCATTTGAGATGCTTTACATTGCAAGCTATAAAACTGGCCCCCACCCCTAAGATGGTAAACTCACCCCCAGTATAGCATTATTTTTTATTGAACCAAATAATAAATAATTAGTAAATGATTTTTATCTCTGAAAAAAAAATTTATGGTGGGACATGAAGGTTGTGTGCCTTTAATCCCAGCACTAGGGAGGCAGGGGCGGGTGGGTCTCTGGGTTCGAGGCCAACCTGGTTTACACAGAGTTCCAGGSTAGCTAAGGTTATATAATATGATCTGGCTCAAAGGGGGAAACATGTATGTATGGCTTGGGGGTTGCTCAGTCAGTAAAGGGGTCATGGGAGCTCAGTCGGACCCCAGAACTCCTGTACAAAGAGCCGGGTATGGCAGTGAGTGCCTGTACTCCAAGAAGCAAAAGACCCCTGGGATCCCCAGCCGGCCGGCCGGCCAGCCGATGAGTGCAGACCAGTAAGAGAGCTCGCTTCAAAAACCAAAGTGGGCCAAGGTGATCTCAGGCCTCCACGCACACACATGCGTGTGCACCCATACATGTAAGCACCAGGCTTGGCCGCCTGCCAGGTGGCAGTACAGACGCCGACTGTGGGTAGGTTTGGGGATTCAAGCCCTGGTCACAAAGCATTGGATGTTGAGGTCTCTTCAGGTGTACATGTTTTTCAGGTCTCCCCAAGCTATCTTCTCAACCCAAACCCGGTGAGGAGGACGCTGGGATGTTCAGTAGGCGCTGGCTATAGCAAAAACTAGCAGCCAGACTGGCCGAAGACTGCAGGGTACCCACTTCTGCTCCGCAGCCGGAAATGACACCCCCGCCTGCTGTACTCTCAGTCGGCCGAGGCAAGAATCTCAGGGAATGCTCATTAGAGGAAAATCCCCAGTGCGAGGATGGTGGTTCATACCCGTACTCCTAGCACTGCGGAAGCTAAGGCAGGGGGATTGCTTCGAGACCAAAGACATTCTGTCTCAGAAATAATTCAGTCAGTGGGGGTGCTCAGAGGGTAAGCAGCTTTCTGAGCAAACATGAAGAGCTGAATTCGGACCCCAGCATCCCTGTAAGAGCCCAGGGTGACTGAGCTCTGAGGAGTGGGGGCAGACACGGGAGGTTCCTGAGGACTCATGGCTGAAATGGCGAGTACTGGGTTCAGGGAGAGACTGTCTCCAAAAAGGAGAAAGGTGATTGAGAAAGACACTTGGCAGTGACCTCAGACCTGTACAAAGGCTCACACGAGTATATACATGTGCATATATATGTATGTATGTATGTATGTATGTATGTATGTATATGTATGTATATACTCTATTGCCTACTCTCTGTTTATTCCTTTAATGGTGTGTGTCTGTCTGTCTGTCTGTCTGTCTGTCTGTCTGTCTGTCTGTCTACATACCAAGTGCCCCTGAAGGCCAGAAGGTGGCTTTGGACCCCTTGGGACTGGAGTTATAGGCAGTTGTGAGCTACCTGGTGTGGGTAGTGAGAAGCAGTCCTGGATTCTCTGTAAAAGCAAATACGTTTAACCACTGGGATATCTCATGGATCCTTGTCTGCTATTTCTCTGTACAGGCTAGACAACAGGTAGTCCTTCCTTTCCAGCTCCTGCCCAGTGGGTCTTCCTGGAAGGTGGCACTTGTCTATGTTTCGTGTCTTCCTAAACACAGCCTCCCCTGAGTGCTTTGAGCTGTGTAATTGGCCCACCCCTCCCCTTTCCCCCCAACCCGTTTCCATGGGTCCCCGGTTCCGCGGAGCCTGTGATGCTGTCATTCGTCCTCTTGCGAGGACCAGAGTTCTGAGCTCTCCCTCATCCTCTTCCTGTTCTTAAGGACATGGATTCTCCAACGCAAAGCCTCCCTCTGCCCTYTCCTCTCCTCGTTCCTTCCTGAACTCAGCCCCTATGTGCTGTCGCATCCTGCGTCAGCGTCTCCGGGTAACTGTCATCCAGGTGCTGGCCGTGGGAGTCGAGCACGCTCTGTGACCCGAGTGTCCCTTTGCAGCTTTCCCAGGCAGTACCCGACCAAACTGCTTGTTTATTTTCTCCAAGAGAGAAGGCAGATTCTCCACCGAGGTGAGCTCCACAGAAGAACTCTGTCTGGAGTTTGCTGCTCCTCTCACGATATCCCCTTTTGCTCGAAGAAGATGCTGTCCTGTATGATTTGTCCCAGAAAACAAAAGCCAACATGAACAAACGCGCTCCATCAACCTACCTCCTTCCCTACCGACTTGATTATATCAGCTTCATCCTTGTGTAGGTCCTGTCTGTCTACTGGATACACACACACATCACACACATAAACATGCATGTGTACAGCACCTACACATACACACAAACATATACACATGCAAAACACACACATACAGATAAATGCACATAAATATGATACAATCACCCACATGCAATGCATACATAGTCAAGGTCACACAAATACATACACATGTACACACATATATACACACGTATCTGCAGACACATGCGCACATATACACACATCCTTCAGAAGAAGAGTTGCTTCATCCTCTTGAAGTAACTCTTAGCTCTTCGTTCTGTATTACCAAAGCTGCCGCAAGCACTTAGGTTCCAACCGTTCATTCCCCTGCCTCAGAGCTCTTTAATGCTCGGCTACTTCATCATCCTGGCTTTCTCCTCGTTAGGGACACATCTTATCTCACTGCCCGAAGGAAGTCCTCTCCCATGGTGCACCCAGCCTTTGCTTTTTCTCTATGTTGTCCGTAGCAAGCGCTCAGCGGGAAGAGTCTCTGCTTGCACACTCCCTCACATCACGTGTCACCGCTCTCTCAGCTTGTAGCCACCCATCCCTTCTTCAGGGTCGCCCCAAGGACCCCCAAGGACCCCGGAGGACTCTAGGCAGAGCTCACAGATGCTCACTCTTCGGTGCCCCTCTGACACGGCCCTCTGTGGCCCTGGCTGCTGCTGACCAGGCTTACCTTAGTAGGGTTTCCAGTCCGTGGTGCTGGGTGGGCTGATCCAGATCTCCTGCCTCTGTGCCTGGCTCTGCTGCAGGCTCCCCCCCCCCCCGCTTGGCTCCATGTTGGTGTTTGTGAGTCCTCACCTCACCCCGCTTGTCTCTCTCCCCCACTCCTCCAGCATGTGAGTACATGCTGGTCCCTGGCTGCAGACAGCTCCCCTCTCCATCACCAGCCCTGACCTCTGTCCCTATTCCTGGGTCCCCTCAGCTGCTGTGGATAAGCAGCCCAGTGCAGCCTGAACCCGCTGAGGCCATCGCTTTCCTGCCCCTCACACGTGTGTTGTTCATCAGCAGTTCGTCGTCATCCCCATAACTGACAGTGACACTCATACCAACGCCACCCTCCCCCACCCTCCAAAAGCCCGATCCCTGAGAGTCACCGACAGCTCCGATCTCTCCCACCTGTGCCTTTCTTGTTCCTTGCTGCTGCTGCTGCTGCTGCTGCTTCTTTTTCTGCATCTTAGATTTAATCCCCCACTTGCCATTGGCTGTGATTCCTACCTCCCTCTCTAAACCCCTCCGGGAGCTTCTCTTTATTCAGCTCTGCTTCGGGCCTTGGCCCTCCTCCCCTTCTCCTCTGTGTGGCCACTGAGCCCCTTTCTAGAATGTTCCATGCTAATGATCTCGCATCATCATTAGCGTGTACCTCCAGCTACCTGTCCAGCGTCACGTCTGCCTGCTCCCCTCTGACGATGCGAATCAGGAGCTTGCCCGGCCACCGTGACCGCTGTGGGGCGAGTCGCAGCAACTTGAGGATAAGCCTAACAACCGGGCCAGAGAGAGGACGTGAGAGGGAAACACAGCTACGCGTCCGAGGAAGCTACGCATGTTTGCGGACCCAGATCTGTGCTTGGAAAAATCCCGACATATCGGGGTGTTCCGAGAAGTGTGTATTCAGCTAAATGCCCCCACTTAGCCGCTGTGTTTGTGGGAGAATAAATATTAGATTTATCTCTTCAGACCGTGAGTTTTAGGAACAACAAACTGAAATAAACAATAGGAAATCAACAACAAGGGGCCGGCAGGAAGCTGTTATCTAGAAGAAGATCCCCTGGCCCTGAGGATGTCTCTCTCCCTGATTGAGACAGCAGTTTCTACTTCTTGTCCCTTAAAAGAACAATAGTGTCGTATATGAGGCGCCCAGCTAACCCAACCATGCCTAAATTCGGCTGGGTCCCTGGTTAAGAGGACAGCCTCTGAAATTCTCAGCATCAGAGGCACTTGGCTGCAGAAATCCACGGCTTATCACCCGCATTATTGTCACACACACCCCCTCCGCCACCGAAAGTCAGTGTTCCAAATGTGACATTTGTGTTCGTTACGAAATGAAACCACTGGCCCGTTTAATTAACATTTGCTGTAAATATTCAGTGGTTCCCAAGTGCCAAGAGGTAGCTACGAGAGAGCGAGCGGCAGAGGGGCCGAGGCCTGGCAGAGGCTGGCTGACATCATCTGGATAGAGGTCATGTGTTGCAGTCTTAGCTCAAAGCCTCTGTGAGGTAAAGAAGAGGTGCCATTCCCCGAGGCTTCAGACAAGTCCAGATGCTTAATCTTTCAAGCAAAGAACATGGGCTGCATACCCCAACCTCAGACTGGGATAAAATCCTGAGAACCGAGCCCTCTGAGCCACTGTGGGTGTGACAGGGCTCCTAGAGCTGACAGAGCATCCCGGCTGGCTTTGACCTCAGCCTAGACAGTTGTTCCTTGCAGCTCAGAACAAAGCACTAAGATTATCCCTGATGTGTGTGGAAAACAACTTATTTTAAGATACACATTTTGTGGGCTAGAGAGATGACTGGGTGGGGGGCTGGGGTAAGGCTGCTGAATATACTGAGGAAGTGACCGGCTCTAAGGTACGGTTGAGGGGAAGGTTTTTATTATAGGTATGAGGAAGAAAACAGCCAGAGGTGTCTGGAAGATCACAGAGTAGAGAAAGTAATTGATAGAACATGGCCAGCGGGGTGGGGGTGGGGGGTGGAGAGGAGGGATCAAGAGGGAGGAAAACAGAGGAGGGAGAAAGAAGGCGGGGCTGAAATAGTGGGGTTCATAAGGAGAAGTGAGTATGGGGGAGGGAAGCCCAGGAGCTGAAGTGGGGGTAGAGGCAGGGATGCTAAGAAGAGTCAGGATGCCAGCATGGACTCTGAAATGGGTAATARGTACTTGTGATACTGTTTGCCTGGAATCCCGCATACACTTTAGTGTGCTAACAAGCACCATGGTAGCCAGCTATCTGAGCCTTCTGCCAGTAGGGAGGGAGAGGCTCTTTGGTAGAGGGGGAACCTGCTTCCTGGGTTCCTGAGGAATGCTGGCTTTTGTCTGACCACCAGAATCTGGGGAAGTGGAGTTTCCTTTGGACCCAACAGTTGCCAAGCCCTGTGACCTGAGTTCCGTCCCTGGAACCCAGGTGGGGGAAGGAAAGAAGCAACTCCCGTCAAGCTTTGCTCTGACCTCCAGGGACACGTGTGCTTTTACACACGGGCGTTTATCTTGATAGTCAAGTATGATGAAGCCAACAGATCAAGTGCTGGAAAGTGTCCTGTGACAGCTCCCAAGAGAAGAAGTGATGTCACTTGGTGCTGGGGGCAGTCGGGAGGCAAAGGCGGGTAGGGAAAAGCAGGCAGCATCCTCTACTGGGGTTTCTGTGGAAAGCAACTGGTGAGCAGGGTAAACAGGCTTGGGATTGGCTGATTTAAAGACTCATGATTCCAATCGGCTTTCCAACCTAGGGCCTTTCTTGTGGAACACGTCTCTGGTCAGAAGGGGAGGGGACCGTGAGAGGGGAGATGGTGGCAGCATTTGGAGAGTCAGCGGAGGTTGTAGAAGGAGGCTTTGGGTTAGTCATACATGAGAGTTAGAGCTGACGGCCATGGGTAGCTTTCTGGCTCTATGAACTGGCTGACTTTGGAGCGGGCACAGCCCAGACATTCACGCATTGTAAAGATACGGTTAATGCAGAGCAGACTCGGGATTGCTGTATAGACCCTTGCCACGGAAGATCTGTCTTTCATTTCCCTGGGCTCACTCAGAACCTCCAAAGGTTCTCTGTCCATCCCTTCCCTACATGGGCTTTTTAGGAAGAGCAACAGTGCCCCCTACTGACACGGAGGGCCACAAACCACATGTTCCTGAAAGCAGAGACCCAAGCCCAGTTTTTTTGGGAGGGGGAGAGAAGAAAGGACCATCTCAAGTTTCCATGCCAACCATCRCCTTTCCTCGCTTCCCCAGAAATCTCCTCAACCTTGTGCACGCCCGGGGTGTAAATGGAGATGTCGCGGGTCTGTTTTCATCCAGACGTTTCGCTCCAGAAGTTTTCTAGCACAGATAGAAAGTTCCTGATCAATTAAAGGCCCGAGGTTATGAAAAACACGTGACAGGCCCCGAGCTTCCAGGGTTTTCCAGTCTGTGGTCTTGGTGATAAAGGTTAACAGGAAACTGCTTTCCAATTTCTGTCAAGAGGAGGCTCTCTCTCTCTCTCTCTCTCTCTCTCTCTCTCTCTCTCTCTCTCTCTCACTCTCTCTCCCTCCCCCTTTCCCTCCTCCTCCCTCTCCCTTTCTCCCCTC
>BDUI01008743.1:36633-47003 GCA_002335545.1 Apodemus speciosus
TCTGATCTGAGTAAGATCTTCTAATTAGCTTAAACAAAGATTTCAGGCACAGATGCCATCTTCCTCAGAATGAGAAAACCATTTACTAACCAGTCTGTCCACTCAAGGGGCTTCCAATCCCTTCCTCTCAAGGCCAGGAAGCAAGTATCTTGGTACAGGCTCTGGGACAGAGCAGGCAAGCCCCACTCCATMCTGAGCCGTYTAAACAGACAGCAGATGTTCATYGGACTATGTCAGAATTGTCATGGCCTCCGGAGCAGCTCCCAGTGGAGAGCCCCTCTTTCAATAGTGTAGATAAGAGGGTTAAGAACTGCTGCATTTTGGGCTGATTTTAGGAAAGCACTCTCACAGCTTTAAGATAATCTAAATCTGTTTTTTAAAAACATGTAATTTCAACATTTTAAGAATTTCTTCCTTGTTTTCATTTTAAAAACTCCAAATACTGTTTCTCAAAGACTTTCTAGACCTGCTGCATGAAAATAGAAAGTGAGCTACATCTTCAAACTGACTCTTAAAAAAAAAAAGAAACTGAGACTTTTCTAAATCCTTCCCTAAGCCTTAAGGAACAGAGGGGATCGTGTAAATTGGTAAGAAATTCTCTCTCAAAACACTTCATTAAAATCTCTCTAATTCTTAAAATTCTCTGCGTTTAAAGAGACCGTATTTTCTTTGAATTTCTAGTACTGACAACTATGGCTCAGAGTCTCATGGTTAAAATTCAAACTCATTATACACTATGAAGTTTTGCCAGTCACAAGAAAAACCCATGACCAAGAAAAAGAAGCATTAGTCACAGCTTTTCCTGGAAACAGTAGACTTGACATCCACTACAAAGACAAGGCTAGGAGGTCCTGAGTTCAAACCCCAGAACAGTAAATAGGAAAAAAAAATCAAATTTAAAAAAGAATTCTAAATTTGTAACAATTAACATATAGCGTTTGAAAAGTCAATAAGCAAACACTACAAATTTACTAATTAACAGTAACCACTTCATTATTCCTGGTTTTAAAAGAGAAAAGTCATTTTAAAAATAATCCATGCACCTGTACCTGAAGCCTGACTCGAGCCACTTGGGTAAAATCCTTAAACTGAACTAGCAGCATGTCTGAAAGCTTTTATTTCTAGGAATTGCACCGAGGCTAGGCATGGCAGCACACTCCTGGACTCTTAGCACTCAGACTGTACTTCAAGCCAGCTGAAGCCACACTGTCTCAAAAGAATTATGGAGCAAGAGTCCCTGCACTTCAGCTCTGAAAAGAGATGTTTACAGTGCTGTGGGGCAGGCAGTTTCCCCGGGGTCTACATTGTCACTGCTGCAAGGCTAACCTTTCCCAGCACTTACAGCTGCTAGAAAATAGTGGCTCCAAACTCAGTCTGGGTGGCAACTGAGAAATCAAGCCAAGACAGAGAGGATGCAGTTTTCCCTCCCTGGACATCTGAAGAACACATGGGCCCTAGTGTGGTTGGTACAGATGAGAGACTTGTTAGTTTAATTTAAACAGACACACAGAGACTAAGCCAATAGATCTCATAATCTGAACTAAGTGAAAATACTACCAAATCTTTTAGGAGAGTGAGGCACATTTTTACTGAGCATTTTCGGATTATTTGATTTTATCTTTACAAAATACTGTGAGGCAAGAATCATATTCCTACTCACTTAAACACCAAAGCCCTGAGAACTGCTGCTAATGGCGGCCTCCCTCCTGTTAGTCTCCGGGTTAGTCTCACTCAAGCTTCCTCCTGTCATTACGGCAGTTGCCACTCCACGGTCCTGAAACATCTCTAACTGGTAACAATGTAACTGAAAATACCAAGATCACACACTTCCAAGCATTTGTACTAGAAACTGATGCAAAAGACAGTTTGAATAAGCACGGCAGTCCTTTCCATGCCAATGAAAGTATTCAAAAAGAAAACCCAGCAGGGAAAACACCAAGCACCACCTTTTATCTCTCAGCAGTACCTGTTTACCTTCTGTAAGATAATCGCTGAAAGAGATACCAGCATGGCATCCAAAACCATCCACCATACATCAAAGTATGGCATCCAAAACCATCCACCACAGCGAAGCCCTTTGCTGACAAATCAGTACCCTTATGGCAATGCAGACACATGCTTGCCTTACACAAAAAATGTATGGAGTCGCACTTAGAAACCATGATTTTATTTAGAAGCTGAAAAACAGGATAGCCACCATACTGCATAGCAAGTTCCAGTCCTGCCAGGGATACTGAGTAAAACAAGCAAGCTGGGCGTGGCAGTGAATGACTTTAAACCCAGCACTTTGTAGGCAGAGGCAGGCAGATCTCGTTGAGTTTCAGGCCAGCCAGGGCTACACAGCTGTTCTCAAATACACAAAACCAAACCAAACCAACGTGCTCAATAATCAATCAATACCCCAGGAACTATGAAGATTTTAAAGAGCACTAGGCAGTGGTGGTGCACACCTTTGGTCCCAGCGCTTGGGAGGCAGAGGCAGGAGGACTGAGGCCAGCATAGTCTACAGAGTGAGTTGCAAGACAGCCAGAGCTACACAGAGAAACCCTGTCTCAACACTGAGAAACCTGTCTCAAACCATATATATATGGAGAGATGGAGAGAGAGAGAGAGAGAGAGAGAGAGAGAGAGAGAGAGAGAGCAAAAAAAAACACACATAATCTACCAGATGATTAGCTCTTCCTTCTGCAGGGAAAGAGGTTGTTCAACACTACTAACACCCTTAAGGATTGTGACACACTTAAGCAAAAACCATTGCACAATAAGCCCTAGCTCTTTAGGCACCACCTTCACAGCAAAACAAAAGCTACGAAAGCCATTCCTTCTATTATGCAAGATCAGAGAACTAACCTGAGCAATGCGCACCCGAGACGTTCTAGAAGAAAGCAAGTAGTCACTTGCGTTTTTTGCTGGGGTTCTGCTTTGTGACATAAGAAACTTAAGGTCAGCTGATACATGGGTCAAGAAAAGTAGACCCAACCAAGCTCATGGTATTTTGCTCTAATAGCTTTATAGATATTGTTGATCTTCCTTAACGTTTAAAAGGGCAAGGTTTTTTTTTTTTACCTTGTGATGTCAGAAAGTCTTATGATGTGCTCAAGATAAGTTACTAATT
Source organism: Apodemus speciosus (assembly GCA_002335545.1). Classification (NCBI taxonomy): domain Eukaryota; kingdom Metazoa; phylum Chordata; class Mammalia; order Rodentia; family Muridae; genus Apodemus; species Apodemus speciosus. Next base: position 39,749 of record BDUI01008743.1, read on the forward strand.
TCAAGCCTGACTATTTTACTTTCCATTTCTTTTCAACAGCCTGAATGATTTTTTTATATTATATACATTTAATATCTAGAATTTTTAATAATCCTGAAGTTATTTTAAAACAGGATCTAATTTTCACAGGGCAACTGCCAAAATTACTCCATTCAAAGAGTGTGTATCAATTAACTATAATTATTTAAGATCGTATCATCAAACTTTAATAATAAAAATTGAGTTAATATTTAAATTTGACTAAAAATGTGGCAAAAATAATGATATTTAAATGCAGTATTTCAACTCCCCACAAACCCTATCCATATTAAAAACATATACACTGACCTATTAGGACAAACTGAATTCCAAGTTATAGAATTTACCGAGCACCTCCTAAGTCATACACTGTGAACGTGGAGATGCAGAGAGGTCAAGGCAAGCAACTTTYAGAGACAGCTTAGTCAGCTGAATGCTCCTATGAACAAACTTCAAACATCGGCCAAGCACATGTATACGGTGGAGAAACACTACTCATCCCTGAAGGGCTTACAACCTTAGCCATGAATTGAATTGAATAGCTGTCTGAATTGACTCTGAACGACTTATTATATGGAAACAGATTATACCCTTGTAACATTTCCCCCTAGAAGTCACACCAGTGTCTCCATGCTCTGCCCAGAGCAAAGCATACAGACCAAAGGCAATTCACAAGCGTCTGAAGTTCTCAGGTCTGTCCGTTTTCTCAACGTTTCCTTATGCTCACATGAACCCCTAACAGGCATTCTCTAATTCTAACAATTATTCTAAAAAATGCTTAAAAGGCACACCTCAGCAGTCCACTCTCCAATGGTTTTTCCTTCCCCACACTGCAGTGTTATCACATGACCCACTCACTGACAGCTCAGGACAGGATTAGTCAGGCTGGAGGGCGCCTTGCTAAAACCCTTCAGCTGAAACGCTTTTTAACCAAGGAGCCACCCACAGAGCCAAGCTGGCAATTAACCAGTGCAAACGCAATCTTATTCTCTGGAAAACAMCATATACTTTTTWAAAAGTCTTCTTTCAAAGCTCTCTGCCTTCTGTGAACCGAAATCTTCAGCCAACAAGAGCCATTTGGGAATGACTGACTTGTCTACTTAAACATGGCGAGGTCTTCAATAATCTCTACGCTTAAGCCTATGCACATTAACAGTGGAAAGCAACCTTCCATTCAACTGAGTTTGGTTAGCTGGTCAGTAAACGAAGAAACAACAGAAGATCAAGCAAGGATTAAGAAACTCGATTTTTGGTTCCTCTTTTCCCAATAATTAGATGTCTGAATTCTGTCATGGCTTCTCTTTTCCAGAACCTTAGGCGTCTCGCTTGTAAAATGAGAGGGTGGGACTGTACGAGTAGGGTATTTTTCAGCTCTAAGGTTCTCCGGTATCTAGGTGTCCTCCTGTGATGCGGTCCCTACAGATTAAGCCACATCTCCCTCTAGCCGCGGGACTGCCCACGTCAGCGATGACACTACACCTTCTGCTCGGTCCACCTGCCCAGAGGTCCTCGGGGCAAAGGGACAGAGTGGGCGTTCCCTCGACCGGGAGACATTTAAATGAGGCCAGGAGCAGATGAAGATACAGTGACAAGAAGTGGCCCTCGGAGACAGACAAGTGCCTGACAATACTCTAACCCAGAGAACTCGGAGAGGGTAGAGCAATCATCAGGAGCCCACTTAGCCCACGGGAAGGTTCCAATCGGTGCTCTCACCCTCGGCCCACCTAAGTCACGGAAAAGCTCACGCAGAGCTGGAGAGGTGCTTGTGAACTGAGCGGTGGGGGAAATGAATCCCATTCCCTCCCCGCTGGCTGAACAGGTGAGGGCACAAGCTAAGGGCTTGGTGGACACGCTCACTTTCCCGTACTCACTGAGACGAGGCTGGGAGAGGTAGTTCCGGCTCACCGCCAGCGCCTGCTCCCGAGCTCCGGCCATTGGCCCACCGGTGGGCACGGGCAGTTCGGGTGCGGCCCCGTTCACGATTCCCCGCATCGCTCGCAACGCCATCTTGTCTCCTCCGTCCCGACTGGCCCCGCAGCAGCGCGGCGCAGGCGCACATATAGCAGGGAGGCCCGTGCGGCCGGCTCCACCCATGCGCGCTGCGGAGCTGCGGCAGAGGCCCCGCCTTCTCGGCGGCGCCCCGCCCCCAGACTCGTGACTGGAGTTCGGCGGGGGCGGTGCAGGGCGCGCGCGCGCGTGCTAGCGTGCGATGGGGAGCTGACCAGAGTGCTGGGAGCGCGGATCCGGGGCCGGGAGCGGGAAAAGAGAAGCGAAAGGGCCAGAGGGCGAAATGGACACTAGAGAGAGAACTCACGAGAGAAAGAAAAAGATTCATTGGAGAGCAGGGAAGGAAGAGGTAGGAAAACGTGCATAATACAACAACTGAAGTCCATAATCAAGCTGTGAAAAACACCTTGGAAAGCAGAAGACAGAAAACCTAGTCCCATGATTGCTAACTTTGTGTTGTAATTTATTTCAGTTTATCCTTCTACCAAGTTCTTTCTCTCATGGATCTGTTCAGCAGACTTGGCTTGCTTGCACAGCTGTGTGGAAGACCACCTTAGGAACAGACTGGAAAGCCAGTTAAGGGGTTAGAACTCACATAGGGCTCTAATTTGTTTTCTTTTGTTGTGATAAAATTAGCTAGCGCTTGGCCTGCTGGGATGGCGCATGCCTTTAAACGCAGCAGCACTCCCGAGGCAGAGGCAGGGAGGTCTGAGTTCCAGGGCAGCCCGGGCTACATAGTGAAACTATGTTTCAAAACAAAGAAAACAAACAGAAAAACCAGCCTGTGAGAAACGAACAACACAGTAAATTTATTGTGGTTCTTTTTACAATGTAAGAACAGGAGGAAGACAGGAACTTTGGTGTGATAGGGCAACCCACTGAAAAACTTCTTYKTGTTAGTTCTCCATAGATTTGTTGATAAATACACAAGAGGATATCTAGACTGGCCTTAGGAAAGGTTTATAACATCATCGGTTTGGGAAGCATGGGACTTTGCCTCATTCACAAAATTACTATATTATTGTTTTATTTCTTTTTTTAAAGATTTATTTATTTTTATGTATGTGAGTACACTGTTACTGTCTTCAGACACACCAGAAAARGACTTCGGATCCCATTACAGATGGTTGTGAGCCACCATGTAGGTGCTGGGAATTGAATTCAGAGCCTCTGGAAGCTCTTAACTGCTGAGCCATCGCTCCAGCCCAATTACCATATTCTTATAAAATTCCCTTTGGGATATATATGTGAGGTATGTATGGAATATAAATGAGTTTTATCTCTAGACTTACAGTCTATATACAAGGCATATCATTATGTAAATGCAAATAGTTCACAATTTTTAAAAAAGAAATTTGAGATTTAAAGCTTTCCTGCTCCTAAGCATTCAACTAAAAGTCACTCAACTGATGTTACAAATGAAGTAAATGTTCCCAGATTATTTAAAGTCTACTTTGGTTGCATCCCATTTCCATATATAACAATCCTTCAATCCTCTATAAAATTGGTGGAAGCATTAAAAGAGGTAATTGAATGTAAACAGGGAGTTCTATATAGTTCTTTTAAATTTTTTATTATTTGGAACTTTCATGCATGTGTATAATATATTTTGATTAAATCTGCTCCCCAATTCCCTTTCCCCTAGTTCTTACTCTGTCTCCTGCCATTCTATCCCTCCCAAGTTCATGCCCTTTATTTCTTTTTAAGTCTGCCAAGTCAGCTTTGTGCTGCTTGTATGTGCATGGGTCTAGGACCGTCTACATGGATAACCTCTCGGGGACCATATTTCTAAACAAAGCTGACTCTGTTCCTCCCCTTAGCAGCCATCTGTTGCNGACTTCGGATCCCATTACAGATGGTTGTGAGCCACCATGTAGGTGCTGGGAATTGAATTCAGAGCCTCTGGAAGCTCTTAACTGCTGAGCCATCGCTCCAGCCCAATTACCATATTCTTATAAAATTCCCTTTGGGATATATATGTGAGGTATGTATGGAATATAAATGAGTTTTATCTCTAGACTTACAGTCTATATACAAGGCATATCATTATGTAAATGCAAATAGTTCACAATTTTTAAAAAAGAAATTTGAGATTTAAAGCTTTCCTGCTCCTAAGCATTCAACTAAAAGTCACTCAACTGATGTTACAAATGAAGTAAATGTTCCCAGATTATTTAAAGTCTACTTTGGTTGCATCCCATTTCCATATATAACAATCCTTCAATCCTCTATAAAATTGGTGGAAGCATTAAAAGAGGTAATTGAATGTAAACAGGGAGTTCTATATAGTTCTTTTAAATTTTTTATTATTTGGAACTTTCATGCATGTGTATAATATATTTTGATTAAATCTGCTCCCCAATTCCCTTTCCCCTAGTTCTTACTCTGTCTCCTGCCATTCTATCCCTCCCAAGTTCATGCCCTTTATTTCTTTTTAAGTCTGCCAAGTCAGCTTTGTGCTGCTTGTATGTGCATGGGTCTAGGACCGTCTACATGGATAACCTCTCGGGGACCATATTTCTAAACAAAGCTGACTCTGTTCCTCCCCTTAGCAGCCATCTGTTGCYAATAGCTTCCTCAGGGTAGGAASAGCAACAGCTCCCTYACCTGTACTGGGATTTTGGCTACCTCGATCTTATGTAGGCCTTACGCATGCAAATCTATGTATTTCTTAGCTGAGATTACTCATATACACCTATTGATTGATAAACCTTTACACATTAATTACTAGGTGTTAGACCAATGGTTCTCAACCTTCCTAATGCTAAGACCCTTTAATACAGTTCCTCATATTGTGATGACCCCCCAACCATAGCCTTATTTCACTGCTACTTCATAATTGTAATTTTGCTACYGTTATAAATAGAAATGTAAATGTCTGATATGCAGATATTTGATGTTGTGACCCACAGGTTGAGATCTGCTGTGTTAGATTCTTTTTTAAGAGCTAAAGGACATGCCACTCTAACCAATTTGAATTAAACAGCAATTTTCTTGTATCTTCTATCTGAAGCATCTAAAGGGTTAATTTGCAGCTAGTACTTAATATACACCTAACAGATGAATGAAATGTGTCACATCTTTGTTCTTCGACATGGAATGCCTTCCTTTACTCCTAAGGACTGTGAGGGTCGCTGGCCCAGCYRTAGAGAATGTGGTCAGAGCATGAAACTTGGAGCCAGCAAGCTACTGTCTCTTTAAATACACAATGTGATCTTGGSACAACCATTAGTTCCTTCTGTCTCTCACTTGCCATCTGTGAACAGGAGATAGTTTATGTAATGTATATCTTTTAAGATTTATTTAGTTAGGTTTTTTTGAAACACTCTTTCCTAGACCCAGCTTGCCTCAACCTTACGATGGAGCTGTAGAGTGAGCCTGGCCTTGAACTCTTTATCCACCTGTCTCCGGGCCCCAAAGCTGCCATTATGTGCACAGCCCTCTAGGCCTGGGTTTCTTGAGGATTTAAAATTAAGAAAAAGGCTAGTAGCACTCAGCAACTCTGGCACAAATGTGAAACTGTATTTTATTACAAATATTTATTGAGGAAGGAAAAATAAGGAAGGAAAGGCAAGAAGGGCTCATGCCAGTGACTAAGTCTTTCTCAAAGAATATGAATCTTTATTTAATGGAAAATACCACTCAGGTGTAAATTACTGAGTTTCCGTATGTGAATGTTCTTTTTAGAGGACTAATTTATAATTGTTAGATTTTAGAAAGGAGTGATACTAGATATTTCTCTCCAATTTGCAGGTGATGAAACCGAAGTCTCAGAAAGTAAAGGGATTTCCCTGCAATTTGAGCTTCTCAGACTGYAAGCAATGCCTGTTGACTCTGTAACTTCTATGCTTTGCTAAGCTCTTCTGTGTARATTCAGAYCAATCTACAAATACCCCCAGATACAAATTATCAATGGGGAATTTTGGAAGATCAAATTAATTCTAAGAGTGGGCACATCTGATCCAAAGTGAGAATAGCCCCAGGCTCTCACCTGGACTCTGCTAAGAAAGCCCTTTCTCTAATATCAGTGAGCGGTTATTACAGCAGCTGGGACTTTCAGGCAGAGCTCAGAGACATTCTAATTTGGACCATCTCTGACTTTCCATCATGGCCACGCTCTGCATTGTCTCTAAGTCTGAATCTCAGAGCTATGGAARTTTGTTTTCTTCGCTTACTTGCAATGCACTCAGAGAATCAAAAGCATTGAAAGGATGCCTTCTGCAAGCAAATGCCTCACTGGTACTGAGCTCAACATAGTGTGGTCACTGGAGAAACGCCAGAGGACTGAAGGACACGCTATTGCCCTGAGCCATAAATACATTATACCAGGCTGGATGGAGCAAGCCAGGCTCACAGTTAACCAGTCTTATGTCTGTGTGCCCATGCCATCTCTCTAAAGCAAAGAAAGCATTACTTAGAGTACTATAGTGTAAGGAACACAAGGCTAAATAATGGAGACAAGAAAAAGCAGTAYGATCCTACAGAGATAGCACGTGAAACATTGTAAAATGAAATGCTAGACTGCATACCTGTTTTTTTTTTAAGTCCCTGGTGTTGATTAAGGCTGGGAGGAGAGGGGAAATACTCATTTCAGTTAGTATTTGGAGAAGAGAGTCTAGGGCTCAGTGGTGGATCCCTTGCTTAGCAGATAGAAAAACCTCGATTCTATTTCCAGCACTGYGAACCACAAAACAAACAAACGAACAAAGACTTTGGAGAAGATGTAAATGGGAAGATCAGTGCTGGGTGTTTTCACATTAAGTCTTGAAAAATCTGTAAATTCTTGTGGTGAGCAAAAAGTAACAGCTCTAAAGTGATCAGGGTAGGTGATGCCCTTCAAAGGGGCATTACTTAGGGAACTTAATGTTTGGAAATTCTCCCCACAAATTGAGGGGCTCTGGAGAGCAGAATCCATATCTTTCTGATAACTAAGTTCTTGGGACACAGTACTGTATGCCTACTATGTCCCAGGTGTTGTAAGGGACCCACCAGAAGAGACTATTYGGACACAGACAGGTTCAAGCCAATAGAAAATCTTTTATTAGCCCACTGTCTATTACACTGTGTACTCAGGACCCAAATACTCTCCTGAACCTTTCCCAGGATGAGCTTTTAAGCATAAAAACCATATCTCAGTTAGCGATGACACTTAGCCCGAAGCAGAACTACAGAAGCCAAAATACAAGGTTAGTACATTTAGGGACTTTCCCAGACCTATGGACTTTGATGG
>BDUI01008746.1:34594-53164 GCA_002335545.1 Apodemus speciosus
CCAAAAGCATTATATATAATACTCGTAAAATGTAAACTCTTTATATGCTGCACATGTCACTTGGTCCACCTTAGATGTTACAATGTTTTTCCTAGCTTGTCATTTACTATCTAACTTTACTAATGTTGAATTATTTTCTTGCGTTTGGAGACCTGAAAGTTTTCTGGTGTTCATCTAATCAAGTCTACCTGTTTTTCTTTCTCTTCCAGATTTTTCCATCTGGTATTATGCTTAAAAAGACCCTCTTGTACTGTGAGACTATTGAATTACTGACCAGCATGTTCCAGAATTGATAGGATTCTTAATGCAGCTGGACTTTATCATAGGATGGAATGTAAGGAAGGGATGTAAATATCTACCTCATATACCTGACTAGTCACACCAGCCTTTATCAAGGATACTATGTACCCTTGTTTAAAAGCCATTTATCATGCAACCATAGTGGAATCATAACTATATCCCAGGACATAGTTCCTTGGTGAATGGTACTTACACACCTGGAAGACCACAAAGTGCTTTTCAGATATTAACTAATTGTATCCCCACCTGTGGCTTTCAGTAAGAGGATGGGACAAAGACATTCAAAGATTTATGCAAGATTGCGTTTAGGGGGTAGAAAGCCAGGAATCAAGCTGTTATATTTTGAGTATAAATGTCCCCACACAGAATCACCAATTTGGAAGGTTCTGGAAATGTTAGGGGGAAGGGTCTTGCTGGAAGACGTAATTGGATGCGTGCCTCTAAAGGTTGCTTCCTGTTCCTCGGTTCCTCCTATACCCTGTTTCCTGTTCTCCAGGCGGCKAGCAGCCTTTTCCTCCTCCACACATTTCCATCATGATGCTCTGCTTACCCTGGGGACCCCAAGGGAACAGAGCCAACGATGATGGACTGAAGTCTCTGAGTTTGCTAAAATAAATCTTTCCTTCCTTTAAATTGTTCTTGTTGGGAATTCTGCCAAGCAATGACAAAGCTAATTGTGTAACTCCGCTCAGCTAGCCCAGGAGTCCAAATTCTTTAAGGACCAGTTTCTTGAAATTGTGATGGACCACTCAGTCTATTTATAGACCTTGTATCTTTCTTATTTGTCTTTTCCTCGTGATAATGCTATCAAAATGATACGTTTTCTTATTTGGTTGGATGTTTCCTGTAGGGAACACCTGCACTTGGAATTCCATAAACTGAGCTATGATAAGCAGACGCTGTCGGGTATTGTGGACTTCTTTTAAACAGACCATTGGCTTCTACTACCATAGCAGATCCAGTACCCTCCTGGAAGGGCTTTGGGGTTCAGTTTTTCAGCTCTGAGCTACGCTATATTCTGCTCGATCCTTTGCCCTGGTGTTGTTATCTTACTGGTGACTAGGAAAATAAGCTCAGAGCAGAGTCAGGTTCACCCCATTATCATCTATAAGGACTGAATGTTTATTTAAATGTTGCCTCTGCTTACTACTTCCTGGATCCTCTCCTGGTTTGGATAACCCCTTCCAACCTCATTGCATACCTCTTGTGATTTCCCTGTTCCTCTCCAGCCTTCCAGCTACGACCAGGGTCATTTTCTTATGTCATTGGCCCTCCAGCATCACAACCCACTCTTCATGGAAACCTCGCCTCACCCATTTCTTTCAGGTCTTTGACCACACACCCACAGAGTTCTTATCCCAAACACAACTAACTTGCTGAAGTTGAAAGAGCAATAAAGAGTATATTCATTTCTGGCCAAATTCRGCAATGGTCCATGTGCTCTTTAAAACATCCTATCACATTACCAAAGCAGGATGTGATTCATCCCCAATAGGGTGTCCTCCCTGTATCACATCAATAAAAGAAAACTAGGGCCAGATACAACCAAACTGCAAACAGCCCTACACAAGGAACATTTCCCACACTCTCGACACAGATGTGATCTTCCACCTCTGTGTTGTTTAACTATATCTTTTATTTCTTGAATTCACTTCAGATTTCAATGTTCTGTGTTCTTGGGATGGTCTGGGTAGAGATAGAGATATTTGAAATGTAAAAATTCTGACAAGTTTGATCACTTCACCATCTGATGATTAAAAAAAAAAAGTCAGTGACTAAAAGGAGAAATTGCCAGACAATAGAGAAGGGTGTGCTTGAGGGCATGTATTTTACCCCAAACATGTAATAATACATAACCACATAGTACTTGAACACAGTGGGTTTTCATTAATTCTTTAATCTGGACAGAGAAAGTATTTTGTGATTGCAAAAGAAGTTGCGGGGACCATGTAAGATTAATGGATAAAGACTTCATATTTCAGGAAGATGATTTGAAAAAAAGAAAGAAAGAAAGAAAGAAAGAACAGGTTTAATGAACCTCACTGGGCATCTTGGGGGCTTTCCTCAGCTCTGTGCTGTGTTTTCGCAAAGAAATTCGATAAAGAGAGAAAACAAAGAGTTCATCTGGAGCTTTCTGTGATTTTCTTTTACATAACCACTTTTTGAAAGCCATGCACTAGCTTGCAAGACTTCAAGGCTACGTGCCCGTATACGGGTGTTTCTTTTTCTTCATCATTATTTTAGAGAACACAGACCGACTGAACGTGCTAGTTCCCTGGACACCACTGACACTTAACTATCTCCTACCACCACGACATATGTGTACTAAGACACATACATCCAACATGCCAATGTCAACAGCAGAACATCCTGATCAAGTTATTTGATTGTATTTAAGCGCTTTCCTTTCCTCCTGTATTTGAAGATTCCATCCCTCCTAGCTCAAATCCACTCTTACATTCATCTGTGCCCTCTTATACATTATTAACAAGACAGGGGGTTGTTGACCACTAGTTCTGAATTTGAAGAACTGATGTCCTTGCTAGCACAAAGAAACAGAAAAACCAAGCCATTTTCAAGTGAGGTTCTGCATTCAGTATGGATGCCTATGTTCTAAAAGGGCCTTTTCTTATTTTATTTTGTTATTTTATTTTATTTTATTTGTGGATGCCTATGGGGGAAGCAACATCATCTACAATGATAGCTGCTCAAGTAGGTCCATCTCCTACTTTCAAGTGACTTTTGTTGGCGTAGGATCTTCCAAARGAAGTCAATTGAATTTAAACCTTTCCTGGCTTTAAGAGCTTTGAGGTAACACTCATTTTTTTTTTATTAGGCTGTGTACTTCAAGCATTGTTTAACACTGCTAATGTCATGAACGATTGCTTCTTTTCTTCCTTTTTCCCTCCACGAATTGTATGTTCTCACGCTGTCCCTGGTTCTCTTAAGATTGTCTCCTACAAAGCAATGATTAAAAGCCTTGACCCTAGGTCTTTCTCATCTGCTCAGTCTAAAATTACTTCTACAGAGTAGCCATCTTTCCAGGGAATGAGGAAGCCATTCAGTAGCTCTTTGAATTTCTCAGAAACACAGCTACAATGGGGTTGCATTGCTGGTGTCACTGCCTGCATGATATTTTGTTAGAATTTTATAGTTTTAAATTCAGAGACATTAAATTCCAAAACATGGCTGTCATGCAGTCTGCTATGAACCTCAGTGAGTGATATGCTTCCTTAATTTCTTAAATGGCAGGTCCTCACTCTCACTGACGCCATTTTTCTCAGTCTGTTACTATCATCATGGTGTTGTCACAAATAGAGAATTAGCATCAGGACCTCCCAGAGAAGTCTTTCTATGCTAGGCAGTGCTAGAAGCACCTGTGTGTGGCTGTACCCAGAAGAGCTGGGGATTATTTATCAAGTGCTTTCTAGATAGCCAAAAGTTCCCACAGTGATTTGATTCAATGATGAACTTTTGGGCTTTGGTTTTATTTCTATTGATTAAGATTATTGTTATCCCATTTTAATTGATTATTTGGGACTTTCCCAGTCCTCCCAGGGTCCACCCCTGACCCTTGTGGACCCACCCACCCCCAAAAGAAAAGAAAACCAAGTCCACTTTGCTATGCCCATACACACACTACAGCATAGTAAAACATTCAGTGGCCAGCCCCTTAAAGAAAACTGAGTCATTTCCCACTTGCACCCTGCCCTCTCCACCCCCAGAAGCCCTCCATTACATTTTAGCATCCTCATCACATTTTGTAAGTGTTCTATTTGATGGTTTCCTGTCTAGGCTAGTACTTTTAGGGGGAAARAAGAGGTTGTCACAAAAGCCTTCTGTATCCCTCTTTCTCAACTGTGAGTCTGAGTCATTGATACCATTGCAAAAGTAACTTCCTTGTCTTTTACAGCCAGCAGGAGCAGGGATGATAGACTTCCACATGGTTTCCGGAAACAGCGTGGACCATGGACCTGTACACCTTCTTGATGAAGGAATATATGATGACACTCAGTGGAGGCGACATATTTATGAGGATAACTGACATAACATTGATCTTGATAATGCAAAACAGTTTCTCTGCTAGCTCAAAACAAAGCAGGTTTATTCATTGCTTTGAAGTATCCACTAAAATCATTGTCCTTAGAACAGACAAAGCATATGACAAATAGAATTCTTGCTTAGGAAATTCTTTCATCTGACCCAAGAAAACAATTTTGCATTTTCTTTTACAATATAAAGTATAGTTTTTGCTTATGCACTATTGCTATTCTTTAGCTCATATTTATTATTGAATTTTCTGTCACCCTGTATTGGCAGAATAGGGCTGAAGAGTATTGGGAGTTCAGTAGACAACTCCTATTTTTTTCTTGTGAACTTATTTACATATGTTAAGAAGTGTTTTTATACATTACTTCCTGGAATCTGGGATTTTGCACTATAGGATGCTAATGCTTAGTTTATTTTAAAACTTATTCTTTTATGGCTTGACCACATTTTCTAATTATAAACCTTCTCTCTTCTGGAGAGTGATTGAATGATGCATTCAAATTCTGTTGACTAATACAATGTTGTGAAAAGTAGTCAACAAAGTTTCCATTGTGTTAGTAGTTACATTTCACCAGGAAATGTCTACCTGCTTCAACCTATTATGACAAAATTGTAAGACGTATCTTGACAAGGTTCAGAAGATGTATCTGAAATATTCTAGTCCATTTTCCTTACTTATTAATACCCAGTTTTATTCAATCTCTTTTGTTCTGCCTGTCATCCCCCACCCCACCTATTACTTTTTGAGTGTTTATAAGAAGAGTTTTCATGTTAAATTTAGTACCTTGAGGCTCAGGGTTACATTATTCAAGATGACTCACAAGAGGAAAAGCAGCTCCGGAAATAACCACCTCTGCTGCCCTGGGCAAATCACTTAATCTTTGTRAAATCCAGAAAAACAAGACCAAAGCTCTCTAAAGTTGGTACAAAGACATAAGTCATGAAATCGTCGCCCACTAGGATGTGGGTCCTCAGGGTACTGTGTGGTGGGGGTGGGAATGGGAGAGGTGACACACTTTCCCTTGGATGTGATGCTCACTGAAGATACCAGTAAGTTACTGGCAGCCCACTGTATAAGCTGGAAGTCAGATTGTTGCGACAAGAAATCACTCTTCAGTCTCCAGACAGGCTAGCATGTTGCGTCAGGGGGAAATTGTATCATTACTTCCTGTCTTAGATAAACATTATGTAGGCAAACAGTTCTCTGAGACCTGGTAATGTCTGAAAGTCTTGAACTCATAAAACAAGTTTTCACTCTAGTGACTTGAAGTCCTTCAAAGGAGAGGAGCTTTATACAAGAGCCTTGTTTGAGTTTCCCCCACTCCTTCTGCAGTTGCCATGGCAAAGCTTCTTAAGTGTACTTCATGAACAATCTGGCCAGGCTGCTGTACTCCTGGTCATGTGGTAAAAGGTRTGGGTGTCCTTTCCACCATCGCCGTCGATGACTGTAGGACAATGTTTTCAAAGTGAAGATTCCTCTTTACAGTGACTTGTTAAATGGTATAACAAAACATCTCCAGATGCAGAACCTTATCTCTCTCATCATATCAACTGGAAATTCCCTGTCCTCTGTACATTCAGGATGAACTGAAAATTGTCTTCCTATTCTTCTTGTCCCCTGAGAGCAGTGGCTCTCAACCTTCCTAATGCTGCAACCCTTTAATACAATTCCCCTTGTTGTGGTGACCCCAACCATAAAATTATCTCATTGCTACTTTAAGAATGTAATTTTGCTTCTGTTATAAATAATAATGTAATTATATGACATGCAGGATGTCTGATATGAAACCCCCAAAGGGGTCTAGACACACGGCTTGAGAACCACTGCTTTAGACTCGAGGACATTTCTTTTCAAACAGATGAAATCATCTAGGATTCTCTTGTGTGGGCTTCAATGGGTCTAGATGCTAAGTCTATCCCGGGGTTGTGGGTGCTGATGATGGTTCTGGCTAATGACTACTCTTTGCAAAAAACTATACCTTTAATCCTAGTATTCAGAAGTCATTAGCAGGCAGACCTCTGAGTTTGAGGCCAGCCTGGTCTACAGAGTGAGCTCCAGGACAGCCAGGGCTACAGAGAGAAACCCTGTCTCGATAAAAACCTGGCCGACAGCAGGCCCTGGAAGTTCCTCGTCTGCAGGGATATGCGTGTCAGTCAGCCATTGCTATAGTCCAGCTACTACACAGCATCTCTGAAACTTGTTCACGCTTGTGTTCTCTCCCATGACACATGTCCATGGTGTGGCAGCAGCACTTTTACATGTCGTCTAAGAGCTGATTTCAATGTCCCCAAACTCAGCCTGGAGCGAATCAAATCTCAGGATCCCTACAAAGTGACAATACGCACGCACACTGTTGTCTGAAAGATTGAGCTTCTTACGACCTGGGGAAAGACAACAGTGTTATTTACATGCTTTAGAGAGTAGACTTAGAATTTTCCTATCACTGTTCTAAGGTCCCTTACTATCAATTACACAGTCGTCCAAATTTATTTGAAGGGTATTGATACCATTGCATCAGTCAGGCTGCACCTTTAGATTTAATGTATTTTTTAATTTAATGGAAATATAGTCACACAATTTCGTACCTCTCTTTCTTCTCTCCTACCTCTGCCATGTATGTCTCCTCTCAAATCCATGGCCTCCCCTTCTTTAGCTATTGATTCTATACACACATAGAACCAAATAAACAGAAACAATCTGTATTTTGGTGCCATATTATGCCCAAGTCACTGTGCTAGTCAGTGATGAAACAAGAAGCAGAAATATTGTCTTACTTGTGTCCTTTCTATATCAGCTCAAATTTACAATATACTAAGCATTTTTCTTGGTGGCTTTTGTATTTCACTTTATTTAATTTTTGTAGCAGCCCCTTGTACTGTATTAATATTGGTACTATTCTTGTACTGTATTAATATCCATAGTTTAAAGAAACTGGGAACAGGTTTGTTGTTTGAGCATACACAGCAATCATAGTAATGCTAAGGCTAGTGAGTTGACTCATGGGTAAAGATACTTGCTGTCAAACCTGATGACCAGAGTTCAATCACCAGACCCCACAGGGTGGAGGAGAGAACTGACTTCTACCAGCTGTCCTCTGATCTTCATAAACACCATGGTATACACATTGAATGCACACACATACATACACACACACACACACACACACACACACACACAAACGAATAAATACACACATAAAATAAATACTAAAAAAAATTAAAATATTAATGTTAGTAACTGATAGATCAGAGCTTGAACTCAGAAAGTCAAGCTTGGGTACCTGCGTTTTTAAACACTCTCCTGGGTGTAACTGTCTCACTGGGACAGCCATATTCATACTCAGTCTTTGGAAAGGGGTTTCACATATAGGACTAGAGGCTGGAGAACAGCCTGCTCTCTGAACAGAGATGCTGACACTCCTACGGTTAGGCTTAGACAGAGAACCAGAGATCCTAATCTTTGGTATGGCATTTGGTGGTCAAGACTCTGAGGAGTAATGAGATTGTGAGGGCAGTGTCTTCATCAGTAACGTTCGTCCCCTCAGAAGAGGCCAACAGTTAACTCTCCTCTCTATTATATTCCATCTGTGCATACAAGAAATCCATAGGTCACAACCTGTCTCAAGATTTCACCAGAATCAAGTCCTGCTGGCAGCTATATCACAGTTTATATAAGATATCAAAGGTCCACAAGGTTTGCAAATGTTTGACCCAAAGTAGCTTGCCTTGAGAAAATATCCGAGAAAATCAATGAATGAAATATTTATTTTCAGATGTTTAAATCTATGGTCAATTGGCTACTTTTCTTCTTTTCTATCCCCAACTATTTTATTTTGTATGTATGTGTATGTACATGTGCATGCATGTGTGCAGGTGTGTGTGTATGTGTCTACATGTAAGCGTGTGAACCATATACATGCATGGTGACTACAGGAACTAGAAAAAGACAGTGGATTCTTGGAATTGGAGTTACATGCAATTGTAAGACACCACGCAGGGCAACAACCCTTAAACCCTTAGCCATTGCTCCAGCCTTCTCATTTTCCTCCAAGTCTGTGGTGAGATAAGACATCATTGTGGGGAACATAGCTTGTGTCATGTTGGCAAGGAAGCAGGGAGAAAGACTCTGCTCTTACACCAAAGCTCTTCCCCTAAAACTGGTTCTGAATGGTCTGAATGAGTTTCTGGATCCCCAGGAAGATTACAAGATGATCTTGCAGGAACCAATTCCCCTCTCTTGATAATCCAAGTGGACCTGCTAATCACTTGAAGAAAAAAAAACACGATAATTCTAAACAGTCTAGAAACAATAGCAGTCTAGAAAACAATAACAGTCTAGAAAACAATACAGAGCCTACCTAAAAGTGTAAATTGACACAATAATCTGACCATCGTCCACTCTCACTCCTTGAGAATGTTTTCCTCCAGAATGGCTCTTTTTGCTTTTGACTGCTCTAAGCCTTGGAAATGACCCCAACTGTGCTCTACAATAAAATCTGTCTTCCGATGCTGTACTCCATGTGCCGAGCCTCAGTTCTTTCCGTGGAAATGACAAGAACCGTGGAGCTGAGAGGAGACCAGAGCAAACTCCTGGTAACAGTTGGAGCCCTCATGATCCATTCACCTCCCAAAGCCCCCAATCCTGGACACTGCTGCATCAGGTTTGAGTCAGAAACAATGACCTTTTAACATGTAAGCTATAGAGTGACTTGATCAACACTGAAGGCCAGAACTGACCCACCAGTGTCGCTAGTGACAAGTGTCACTCAACACCACGTTGCTAAGCACTACACTGACTGAGACTCTGATTACAGACATGAATGTGAAGTTGGGGGCTGTTTGCCATCCTCTATGTTCCAATCATCTTCCCCAAAGGCTCCTGTTCCATCTTGCTCTAAAGTGATGTTTTAATGAATACCTCGAACCCTTAGTGCCTGGAATGTAATGTGTACTCTCTTATCCAGTGAATGAAGAATGAATGATTGAAAAACACTACAAAAATCATCAGTGCTAGAAAAAAATAAAGAAAAGACTTTGAGGTTATTTGCTCTGAGACAGCACATCGCACATTCCTGAAAACAAACCTAGCAATAAGGTAGTAAATAGTATCAGAATACCTTTAAAGGGAATTTTTTTCTGACAGAGATACATCCCCGTGGACTGTGTCTTATTATTTCCCAGGCTTCTCACTTTTCACAATCACATTAAATCTCTCTGTGCCTGTCACTGAATCCTGTGAAGATCAAGTATATGGAAAATGCCCTGCATTTGTCAAGGTGCCTGTTATTGCAACCATTCATTTTCTTCCTGGTTTCTCCTTTCTTTTACATCTGCTGTGCCCTCCCATGCAGAGCAGTGAGAACAGTTTTGTGTGTGTGTGTGAGAGAGAGAGAGACCGAACTTTTAGGTGACTGTTGGCAGTGCCACCCCTCATCCATTTTCACAGTCCTCCTCCAAATCAGAATCGGAGTTGATGAAAAATTTGAATCTGTTTTTCGTGCAATCAAGATAACTTGGCAACAAAGGGCCAAGTTTAGCACAGAATGAGAAATTAGGCTATTTGTTCACATGGGAGAAAGCATCATTTACACAGGGCCAGCTCAGTTCAGACATCCTTCTGTGTTTAACCCCAAGGGAAGTAATGGAAATCTGATTTATAGTGGCTCTTGTCCACTTGGCTGAGACCACCAAATTGTCTGGAATATGTATGACCCAAGGTTCACCCTCGACTTATGGCAGGAAGGCTTTGTCTCCTGGTGGAAAAAAAAGAACACAGGAAGAATAAATGTGATCATGTGTAAAAGAGATCAGTAGCTCTCAACCTTCCTATGCCGTTAATACAGTTCTTCATATTATGGTGACTCCAACCATAAAATTATTTTTGTTGCTACTTCATAAATGCCATTTTGCTACTGTTATGAATCATAATGTAAACATTTGATGTGGAGGATATTTGGCATGCAACCTATGTGAAAGGGTCTTTCAACCCTCCAAAGGGGTGCAACCCACAGGTTGAGAACCACTTCTTGACACACCTACTGACAAAATCATAATTTACCTATAAGGGAGCAGAAGGACCTTCAAAGACTCAACTTTCCAGATATCTTCTTTGGTGTCAAGAGAGCTGAGGGCTCCCCAAGGACCTATCCTTCCAGACAAATTGAGCTTAATCATCACATAGGTGAAACAACCTAAAGGAAAACCTACAGGAGCATTTCAGTAGAAAAGAGATAAGGATGCAAAGATTCTAAAGAGATTCTGTCCAGGCAGAGCACTTTATCAGTGAACTAGGATAATCACTGGTGATAAGTAGTAGTGGGCTGTAAAATCAGCTCTGCAGGTTCTAGGCTCAGTAGTAGTGGTATATGAAAGCATCTCTGCAGGTTCTAGGCTCTGGAAATCACCATTAACAGCACACTTTGCATTGTCACAGCACTCTACAGTTTGCAAAAGACCTACACCGATGTCATAAATTTTCTTTCTTTCATAGTAGCCATGACAGATGCATCAGTCTCCTTTTCTTATAAATAAATAAAAATCCTAGGAAAGTTCAGAGATTTTCCCCAAAGTCTACATAGCTTTTATATTGTCTATTGGAGATAGAGCTAGTTCTTACTCTTTTATATCCCATTTCTCCTACTCCAGGCAGGAGTTATTGATTGATGAAGAGAAAAACTCAAATGGACAGGGAGTAAAATTTGAGAATAAACTTGATTGAGGTCATTCATTTCCCAATCACCTTGAATTGGCCCCACACTGATAGTCAGTGCAGGGAGTCCCACACAAAGAGCTGCATTCTCCCCAGACCTGGGCTGTGTGTTCCTTAGCTCTGCTCTTAAGAGGCATAGCTTCTCTTCTCCAGCTGAGGCAAGCACAGCATTGGAGAATGTGAAGAGTCCAGTGTGTATGGGGCTAAGTTTTGCAAGATTTCATCCCATAGAGTTGACAATGTAACTATGAGAGTACCTGGAGACAGAGACCAGAGTACAGATACGGGCAGTTTGGGCAGCAATCCCTATACTGTAGAGGGGAGCCCTGAGATACTCGTGAGCAGTTTGGCTTGGCGAAATGCAGAGCCAGTATGGACAAGGGGAAGATCTGCTTCATATGCCGGGGAGGCAAGCATGGAGAACTTAGAAGAAACTTCAAGACAGGGCCCTAATTAATCATGACGACTGAGCCGTAAACTTGTCCTGTGGTAAACGGAATGTATTTCCCTTCTCTCCTGTGTCTCTTTCTTGGAATTTCTTTTGTGTGTATGTGCAATTTCCCCAGACACCAGGCATTGTGGTAACCATGAAAAAGTGGCTGGTGCCATTGTCCATTACATGAAATGTGGCATGTCCCTAAACCTCACTCCGAGAAGAAAAAGAACAGCTGCCTTTCTGGGTTCCTGTGCCTCCCAAACACCCAGGATTCTCTTGCTTTTGTTTAGTGCCCAGAAAATGAAAGATGAGCTTTTACCATGCTGGCTACTTGAGAAGAAATGAGTCTTTCTGTTTATTAGTTCAGCCCAGATGTTATCCCTCACCTCTGCACATCGCTGAAGGCAACAGCTCCATCTTTTCTGAGACTTCCACTTGTCTTGGCAACTCGCTTAGCAGAACTAATAAGTTAATTTCCCAACTGCTAAAATTTGAATCCTGGGTGTTCTCCAAATGGCCATGTGTCTTAAGGGCTTGTTCCCCAGGAGGTCAGCATTGGGAGACATTGGAATCTTTAAGAGAAGGGAACCTAGTAGAAAGTCTTTTGGATTATTGTGGGATCCAAAACGCTTTTCTTTTTCCTTTTGCTTCTTGGACATGAGATGAGTAGTTTTCTTTAACATACACTCCTTCTATATGAGCTTCTTGGCCATGAAAGTAAAGCAAAAAGAACAACTAAGAGGCCAGCAAGATGGTGCAGTAGCTATATGTGCTTGCCTTGAAAGCCTGATGACCTAAGATCAAGTCCCAATTCCCTTGACAGAAGAAGAGAAGGTTTTTCTCTGACCCCCCAAATATACACATAAGATGGGTGTAGCTGACACAACCACACTGATACAAACACACACTAATAATAATTACAACAATGACAACAACAATACTAATAATAATTATTATAATTTAAAGGGGCTGGAAAGATGGCTGAGAAGCCAAGAGTGCTTGATGCTCTTGCAGGGTACCTTCGTTCAGTTCCCCACACCCACACTGAGGCACACAATCATCTGCAAATATGTCACCTTCTTCTGGTAGCCACAAGCCAGGAGTGCACTCTTTGCACATATGTATGTGTATGTGTATATGTATGTGTGTGAATGTATATGTGTGTGAATGTACATATATATATATATACACATCATATACATATACATCTATTTTTAACAAAAAGATCAACTGATAATAGACTAGGAGTTCCAAATACTTATATCAAGACAATCATCTTCTCTTTATAAGGTGGTTTTGTCATGTATGTTACTGTAATAACAGAAAGCCAACTAACACATGGCCTTCCTCCCTTCCACATTCTGTAATGCAAACAAAGACCTATGCATCTACCAAAGCATCTGCTCCTGCCTCCACCCTATGTGAAGTCAAAAAATCTCAGCAGAGCATGTACGACCTTCAGGTTGTGCCCTTAATTTTCACATCTAATTCACTCACACCCTGTACATCAGACTCCTCAGTCCGAGAGATGAGCTTCATCCTCTCCCTCTTCCACAGTGTAACTTATGGTGTTACTGCAATCTGAAAGGATGTTACTACACGCTCCTGTACCTGCAGATGGTTGTTTTATTTATTTAAAAACAAACTAAAAAAAAAAACTTTACAGGACCACCTTCTCTCAAAGCAGACTCAAATAGAGCAAAGGCAAAGCCTAAAGAGCTTCCTTTATTCTTTTTCCCATGACCCAATTTTTGTGTTAGTAAAACAGCAAGGTTCACAAAGCCATCCCATCAAATATAATTATCTTCTGACTTTTTCCATTGCTTATCTCAGCCAGCTATGTATTGTTCTAACAGGATGCCAAAGAGTAGATAATTTCTGGGCAAAACATGTCTCTTACTGTTCTAAGGCCCGGAAGTCCAAGATCAAGGAGTCCACATCTGTCAGGGGACTTCAGGCCGTGTCATCCCATGACCGAGAGTGGAAGGGTCTAAGAACTTGAAAGCAAGCAGGAAGGGGATCTGACAGCCTCAAGCCCTCTTATAATTAGCATTGATCCATACATGAGGGCAGACATCTCATGGCCTCGGCATCTCTACAGTAGTGTGGTTCTGCTTCTCAGTACCACACTGGGATTAAGCTTCCAGCAAATGTTCTTTGGCAGTTTAAATTATGCCATTACTCAACACATATTACACAATTATTTACTGTGTCTGATAGATATTGCATATTCAAAAGGGAACAATGCGGTGGAAAAACTCAACAATCAAAATGAAAGGATAAACTAGAAGCATTGACTATGTTAATCACAGTTGAGAATAAAAGAAGCTCTATGGAAGCATAAAGCTATAGAAGGGGAACTCCTGGGGAGGTGACAGTTGGCTTCAAATGTAAAGCATGAAGAGACATTGAGTAAGTGAGGAGGACAGAAAGCATTCTCCAGGAAGTCTTACTTTCATTTACCTTTATTATGCTCCTAGGCATGGATGTACAGACGCATCTGTCGGGAGACTGAAGCTATAATGAATCGTGTTTTTTAAATATTTATTTTATTTTTAACTATGTGTCTGTGTCGGGGAGGGTAAGTGTACATGCGTGCAATGCCCACGAAGGGCAGAAGAGGGCTTCAGATCTCCTGGATCTGGAGTCACAGGTAATATTGTGAAATTGGTACTGGGAATTCAGATCAGACTCTATGAAATCAGTACAGACACTTGGCCGCTGACCCATCCATCTAGCCCCATGAGGAGAGATTTTGAACAATGAGTGATATTATTGAAACAGGCTCTAAGAGTTGTGTCATTACTCTACGTGACCTACTTGAGAACATCTCAATTTCACTGATGCCAGCCCTCTCTGCTCGCCATCCTAGGGGAAGAAAAGTGGCATTAATGGTTCACTCCAAAAGATCGGCTGCCAGCAAAAGATGGGCTGACAGAAAGTTGGTAAGAAAGCAGACTCTTAGAAGTTGGGAGCCAAAAGTCTGAAGCCAGGCTGTCTAGAAGACAAAAGCAAAGTTGAGAAAGAGGACAGGAAGAGAAGATGAAAATAGAAGAAGAAAAAGAAAAAGAGACTCGGAATCAGGATGAGAAGTTGTGACCATCAAAAAATTAAGAGTCAGATTCTTTGGCTTGGTCAAGAGCCAGGGAGTCCAAGTTCACTGCTACCAGGGTCAGAAGAAACCTGAACCTTGGGATTCTTCCTGAGTAAAAGTCTGTTTGTTTTCCCAACCCAAAGCTGCTGGCTTCAAAGCCTCAGGGTTCTTTGTCACTGTTAGAACCCTCAGAGGCTGAGGGAGAAGTTTCAGGATAAAATAGATCTCGCTCTAAGGCTCAAGCTGGGACCACTCTGTGTGGCCAATCTCCTCTAAGGGAAACTTGGGAAATGGCTGTTTATATCTTTAATGATAAAAAATGGTGTTATTGTTACCCTGGTCTCATTAAGTCCTTCTCTCTTTCATTTTTCTCACTTGCTGTGCAGACAGATTCCTAATGAATTTTCTTTCTTCCCCTTAAGTCTCTAAAGTAATGCCAGGAGCAGACACATAACTCTACCTCTTAGGAGAGACCATTGCTTTCCGATCTGGGAAAGCATGAAGGGATAGATTGCCACCAGTTTACCCAAAGCTTCATCACCTTCACCAGTGTAACGGTAGGCAGCTGCCTCTTACAGAAAGGGACTGGTGGACAATCCAGGTACGTGCTCTTTCATGTGACTCTGGACTCAAGTACTAATCTGAAAGTTTGCATTTCACTTTCTACACAGACCCCAACATTGGCCTTTCAGAAACCAGAATATGCATAACTCATTGGGTTAGGTTCTCAAGTGTCTCTGAGTAGAGTGCAGCCACCCCAAATCCCAAGTTCATGGGGAAAAGTTAAAAGCCCGGTGAAAAACAGAAAGTGAGATTTCCATGAACAGCCAGGAATCATGGTTTAAGTTTGACTTGTTTTAGGAAGAAACATGTTTACAAATCCTTTTAGAAGGGATAAGGTAGAAAAGTATTACTCATTTACTAGAGAGATCTCAGTTAAAATGCTAAGCCTTCTACTAAGCATCCATTTCCCTGCATTTATTTATAGTGTGTGTGTGTGTGTGTGTGTGTGTGTGTGCGCACATACATGCCTGTGTTGGGCATGTGTACATGCATATGTATGCATACATATAAACATTATTACATGTATATGTACACATATTCATATGTATATACATATTCATATACATATTCACACACATAAATAAAACTATATTATTACATAAATACTATGTAATATAAATATGTATGTATATGTGTGTGTGTACATGTTTATTTATATATCTCACTGTCTTGGATCTCACTCAGTAGGCTAAGATGGCTGGCTAGCAATTTCCAAGGGCTCCACTGGCTCCATCTCCTCAGAGTTGTAATTACAATTACTAGTTAGCATGCCCAGCTTTTTCATATGGGTTCAGGATTATGCCTCATGCTGACACAACAAGGGCTCTTCCAATTGGCTTCCCTCCTGAGACCCACTGAGAAGAGTTTAGTGCTGGAGTCTGTACCTCCTCCCCCCTTTACTCCTTTTTTGCCTAGGCAATACGTGACATAGTGTGAAAGATTGTTTAGGTGATCAGAAACCCAGCTGTCGGTGCTGATTATTATTTATTTTTATTGCTTCCCAACTTCTTTTCTTTTGACTTCCCAACTCCATCATTCAATAGGATAAGCTATAAAGTAGGAATTTTTCCCAGCTGGTGCTAAAGAAGAGAACCTGGGAAGCAGATATCTCCAAGAGAAGGTTGTCACAGGAACTAAGACTATATCTTCCTGGTATGTCCTTCAGCCCAGAATAGGAAAAAAATATTTCCACTTTCCTCAGGCCTTGGGAGCATCCTGTAACTCAGAAAAATGAGGGCAGTCTAATACATAACCCACCAAAAATGTTCCCTTCCTGAAGAATATTGTAGTTAAGATGACGGGAAGTAAGAGAGGCAAAGAACAGAGTCACCATGAACGTTCACACTTTAACATCCAGCAAATCTTCACGGGCATCTGCCAATATCCCAGAAACTGTTCTAGGGTCATGGAGCAGTGTCCACAAACAACGCTGTCGGGGATCTGTCCTTGTGTTGACATCCCTACATATAGACAGGCAATAGCTAGTGAATAAGCAAAGAAAGAAACAATACACCATGTTAGAAGGTGCCAAGCTGGGTCAGCCAGGAGAGGAGAAGTTCAAGTTATAGGCTTAAGCAGCCCAAGGGGTCAGGTACTAAATGTAAAAATATTCTCATATTTGAAAAAACTTGAACATTCAAGGGGGGGGGGCGGAATCGCAACTTGTTTTCTATCATTTAATTTCTGAACTGAAATCTAACTTCAAGTCCGACTACCCAAATCAACTCAAATCCTTGTTGAGGATGAACCCACATATGGTCTTAATCAGTGCCTCGCTTATTAATAGATACTCGTTCATATCTAAGCTATTAGAAAGCATGGTGATGCATTCCTGTAATACAGCAGATGGTGGGACTTGAGACCAGAGGATTTTGAGTCTAAGGTCCACCAGGACCACATGGTAAACCAGAGGCCTGCCTGAGCCTCATAGTGAAGCCCTGCCTTAAAGCAATCAAAGAAGAAAGGAAACAAACCAACAAGATATATTTGTGCTCTATGTTGGTGAATGATTGATAAGCAAATTTACACACACACACACACACACACACACACACACACACAGTGATTCCTTTATTCCAACAACTTGAACTCCTTCAACCTTCAAAAACAGCAGGATCTCCCTTACTCAGACTAACCATTTTCCTCCACCACAAATAAGACCCAAGACAAAGGCCATACTTCAGGAAAGTAAAACTTCAACATTTCTGTAAGCAAGTTTGACAGAAATATTGGCTGTCATGAGAGGTTGAAGGCAGGATCATTTCTCAAAATGCAATTCATATCTACCTTTCTTTCCTTTGTATGGAAGTTCTTCTGAGCCAAGCATGTATATTTCCCCCTCTGTGCCAAACCTGGAGTCCCTACAAGGACTTTGGGCAGCGGGTAAGAGTTTGCGGAGCTCTGTTCTAGCTAATGAGGGGAACACTGAGCAGGGAGCTTTGGTGAAAGCCAACCCAAGACCAGCTGCAGGCCTGGAGGTTCTAGTTATTGTGAGTGGTGAAAGTTAAAAGCCTTGTGTCTGATGACCATGGAAAGGGGTCATTGGGAAGAGAAAATATGAGACGTGATTTGCATCACAGTCATCTTTGACATTAGCCAACAGTCCAACCCTTTCCTGGCAGTGAGGTCTGTTCAGTGTTTCCCTACACATGTCCTTCAAATGTGCTTCTTGTTCAAACATCTGGGACTGTCAACTGTGACAAGCTGTACTCATTCATTGTAACATCTGGCTTATGAGCAAGAAGCAGACTCTAGGGACATTTTATTGGACCTATAAGAAATTTGGGGTTTTATTTTTGATGCTGGAAAAGACTTCCCCAGAAGTCTTTAAAAATATTTTGGATAACAACCAGTCAAAGTTCAGAGTCATAGAGCTCAGTCCTAACAAATATATCTACAATATAACTCCCACACCTAAGGCTCGGGGATCATTGAAGAAGAGAAGACAGAAAGATTGTAGGAGTTGGATGAACCTGGAGTTTCCTGTGAGATTGTGTCTCCCAGGAATGTCAGAAACAACACCCATAAAGTCCTACCAACACAATGTCTAAATATGAGCTGAACAAAGACAATGACAATAGACATGCCAAGTGGATAGAGGAAAGACCATGGAGACTCCACCTTATACAAAGAACTGCAGCCCAGTAAGGAAAGCTGACAGCTGAAATAATAGCCTTCCCCAGGGAGAGCACACCAATTAGTTATCTAATACTGCCTCAGGTAGGGCTTTACTACTGTGAACAGACACCATGACCAAGGCAACTCTTCTATGGACAACATTTAATTAGGACTGGCTTACAGGTTCAGAGATCCAGTCCATTATCATCAAGGCAGGAACATGGCAGCATCCAGGCAGGCATGGTGCAGGAGGAGCTGAGAGTTCTACATCTTCATCTGAAGGCTGCTAGCAGAATACTG
>BDUI01008747.1:10911-21740 GCA_002335545.1 Apodemus speciosus
AAAACCAAATCAGATGAATATTCTCCTAGCTCAGTGTAATTCCCTCTTAGGCACTCCTTCAGCTAGCAAAGTAAGAAAAATCACCTTTAGGTCAAGGATCAGCAAAGGAACCCTCTGATCCAAAGATACCTTACCCACTGATTCTCAAACGTTTATGCAAATGCAGGCACACCCATTCACAGACATGTTCTCTGAGCCGGCATCTACACTCCAACGGCAGAAATGAGCAGCTGGGGCAGGCACCACACACACACACACACACACACACACACACACACACACACACAACTAGAACAGCTATCTGACAGTTAGCTTTTCACAAAACAAAAATGGCTGAACAATGAAGAGTCCTCAACCAATAACAAGTGTGGGAAGACAGAGGTGCAGAAGCACTGAGTCATGACACTACTCAGCAGACAAAATTGGCCTCTACATCAAGAAAATGAATTTGCAATTCTAAATAACAGTAACAATTTAATAACAGTAAATCACATTGCATCTTACTTGAACAGGAAATCCTCTGAAAGACTACTCCTACTTTGATTTAAGAATCCTACAAGAGTTTAATAGTCTCTGGCTCTGCAATTGTAATCTACAGGGGAGCACGCTGGCATGCCCACACACATGTGACAACACAGACCTAGTCACAGAGACTCCATCATTACTGAACATAGAACCATCGACAGAAACTCTCTCTCTCTCTCTCTCTCTCTCTCTCTCTCTCTCTCTCTCTCTCTCTCTCTCTCTTTCTCAACATCTTCAGGAGTTGGAAAGGCAGAATTTTAAAGAGCTTGAATAACTGTGAACTAGAGGTTAGAAACTAACACTCTAGTAGGTTTATCTCTTGAATCTCTAAAGTGTCTTTTCTAAAGGGGATGGCACTGGGTTCTCTCTCTCTCTCTCTCTCTCTCTCTCTCTCTCTCTCTCTCTCTCTCTCTCTCCCTCCCTCCCTCCCTCCCTCCCTCTTATTCTTCTCAAAAGAGGAAAAACAAAGAGAACGTTAACCTTAAGGTATCTCCATCAAGATGTTAGGGGGACCCTAAAATTCATCAAAGATTTCTGAAATGAATGATTTTAAAAAAAAAAAAAAACCCTTTATTATTTCAATGCCAGCCAAAACACTCTGCTGCTCTATCTCTGGCTTCCCAAGCAAGACAAAAGGATTAAAAGGTGTACCACACAGGTTACACATAAAATCCTCTCTGCACTAGAAAAGCTGCAGAGACAGAAAGACCCAGAAAACAGTTGGTTTTTTAATTTGTAGCATTTTGTACAAGCCTTTTGTGAAAGGACCATAACCTCCAACAAAAAATTCTAAACTCCTTCAGAAGTCAACCAGGGTAGGAAGTAAGGGCAAAGCACAGTAGAAGAAAGGCCCCGCAGCACTGTGCTGGGCACCGGTAC
Source organism: Apodemus speciosus (assembly GCA_002335545.1). Lineage (NCBI taxonomy): Eukaryota > Metazoa > Chordata > Mammalia > Rodentia > Muridae > Apodemus > Apodemus speciosus. The sequence goes on from BDUI01008747.1 coordinate 12,316, forward strand.
AGAATGCCCCATTGCAATGGAGATCTCCCAGCACTTGCCCCTTGGTTTCGAGGTCTTCAAAATCACTCTTATGAGCTCTGGGACATCAAAGTAGGAAGCATAATGCAAAGCGTTCATGTTCGTCCAGCGACTCCGCAAACTCGCGTCTGCTCCCAGATCAATAAGTTGAGCTGCGAATTTTACAGCTGTCTCGATATCACCTGAAGAAAAATAAAAACACCAAATTATTTTTCTTCAGCACAAACTTCAGTTCCCAATACATAGTTCTCTAATGTCTTTCTTTAAAAGCCAAAGCAAGCAACACACTGGATCTACATTCATACGTCAAAAAGCTTGCCTTCAGGAGTTTATGCCAAGAAAACACTCCCACTCAAGAGTATGAAGGAACACCCCGAAGATACTCACCATACCATTACTGATACTGAGTAAAATTCTGACAGCCTAAGAGCATGGTAAGACATGCTACCCCATGCCCAGTCCAATAGTTGGTTGTTAGCATCTGCCTCTCTATTTGTAAGGCTCTGGCGGGGCCCCTCCAGAGACAACCATGGCATGCACCTTTTGGTATACACTTCTTGTCGTCCATAGTCGTGTCAGGGTTTGGTGACTGTTTATAGGATGAATCCCCAGGTAGGGCAGTCTCTGGGTGGCCTTTACTTTAGTCTCAATGGAGGCGCTGGAGGATGTTACATAGGAGCCCCATGGGAAGAACAATGACTTCGGCCACCCAGACGCCCCAAGACTCCCAGGGACCGAACCATCAACCAAGGGACACACATAGTTCCAGCCAAAAATGTGGCAGAGGAAGGCCTTGTTGGGCGTCAGTGGGAGGAATGGTCCTTGGTCAGGTAAAGGCTCAACAGAGGCCCAAACAAAGGGAAACCGAGGGAGGGGGAGGGAGTGTGTTGGGTGGAGAGGCATATATGTGGAGGCAGGGGGAAGGAGGAGGGGGAGGGGTTGGAGGGTTTTAGGAGAGGGAGGATATCGGGAAAGATTTTACCATTGGCAATGTAAATGGTATTCAATAAAAAATGGTATTCAATAAAAAAAATAAATTAAAAAATTAAAAAAATAAATAAAATAAACTAAGACTTCCATACTATGAAATTCAATGAAGGCACTAAATGCAAAATGCCAGACCAGTACAAAAATGTCCGGGCTACTATTTTGTCTTGATCTCATTTTTAGACTATAAATTCTTTTGATTTTATGGGAATATGAACACATTGTGAATTACAAGAAGAAAAGGCCCTTTACCACTAACAGTTTAAGAAGTTCTATATCATAAGAAGTTTCTTATGTTGAAACAAGGAGAGACAACCATGATATATAGAGTCTAGAAAGAAGGACAGGTTAACCCCTCATAAACTACAGAATAGCAGTTTTGGACATGCTTCATAAGTAGGAAAGAACTCAGAGAGGAACCTATGTCCTCTCTTTCACACTTCCACACTGCTGTTCATCACCAAAGGAAGTCAGGACTGGAACTCGAGCAGGTCAGGAAGCAGGAGCTAATGTAGAGGCCATGGAGGGATGTTACTTACTGGCTTGCTTCCCCTGGCTTGCTCAGCTTGCTTTCTTATAGAACCCAAGACTACCAGCCCAGGGATGGCACCACCCACAATGGGCCCTCCCACTTGATCACTAATTGAGAAAATGCCCACAGGTGGRTCTCATGGAGGCATTTCCTCATCTGAAGCTCCTTTCTCTGTGATAACTCCAGTTTGTGTCAAGTTGACACACAAAACCAGACAGTACACCCAGTCTTGCTGGAAGCCCTCTGGAAGACTCTTGGGTGGTACCAGTTCATCTCAACTACTAGGCAGTTAGACAGTTAGAAAACATGGAGTAGTAATCACAATATAAAGACTTCCCCTGGGAAAGGAACAAAATTTTGAGTGGACCAAACTGACTCCTCACCTACTTGGCTGAAGGTCAGCTGGGCACCCCACCCAGGCCACTAGCCAGCAATGGGCACAGATACACAGCAAGGAGCAAGCCACATACTCACCGATGCCATGAGCCCCAGACTTGCAAGTGTAATGTAGCAGAGTCATATCCGTCAGTCCATCTCTATCATTCACATTGCAGCCTCTCTTAAGAATCTGGGGAAGGAGGTGGGAAGACAGTAAGGACATCTGAAGGAGTCACAGAAATCCTACCATCTATCTCCCTAAACTTACAAATAAACATGTACATCTTCCTAAACATACACATCTATAGTTCAAATAAAACTTTCCCATCTGGGCTGACAAAGTTCCTCTCCCCCAAAGGCCATATGCTAACAAAACCCCCATCAYTGGTCATGAAATTCCCCTTTGAGGGAATTTTGATCAGAGGAGTCATAGAGACTTCCAGAACATCACAGCCTACTGCTGTTGCCAACGGCTGCCTCCTAGAGGTGGAAGGTAAGCCCTACTGAAGACACTACCTGCTTAAGAGGTAGGACCAAGAGGATCTGAGCTGGAGCCGAGCCGAAGCCTCCTCCTGAAGGGCTAGCCCCCGTAGAACCAAAAGGTGCGTGTAAGCTTCTACGGGAAGGAAGTAACCAAGAGTCCTGCCCAGGCATGAGACAGACCACCACGGTGTCACAGGATTTTCCCTATGGCAGTGGAGGCCTGTGATTGGACAGGGAAAAGGGAGGCAGAGCTAAGAGTTGCAGAGACAGGGAGTATGTTGGGGGAGCCAGAAGAAAGGAAGATGGGAGAAGAAAGGAAAATGGCGGTGGACGTGAATCAGCGTAGCTATGACCAGCCTCAGGTTATGATATCATAAAGGTTAGAATATTGGGATAACTTGTCTAATATAGGTGGGCAAATTTTATCATTATCAATTGGTTCTGAAATTACTGTATTGGCATYTTGTATATTTTGATAATTTATTAATATATAAATCTGATTGTTTAACTATAAGCATTGAGTCTTGTTCTTACTGGATTACTGGGTATTGTGACATGCAACCTCAAGGTTGGCAGATCTATTTGGTTATTGGAATGTGGGACAGTCCTGCCAGGACTCTGATGGGATGTGTACTGTTGTGGCCCGCTGACGCCAGTACTAGAGCGGAATGTGACCCAGCAGAGCCAGAGAATTGGTGGGTTCATTTTTAATATTTCCCACACACCACGGTATGATACAAGTGAACTATATGATATCCCTAAGAGTACTATAGTGGTAAGCATTTCAACAAGAAGAAAACCGTGCCTCGTACTGGAAACCGAGCCAGATATCCAGGAATAGCGAAGCCAAGGATCTTGGAGAACCTACTATCACCACTTAACTAAAAGCAGAATAATTCTTAGCTACATTCTAAATTGTTATCTGTATACCCACAGGTAAGTATGTCTCACTCCTCAGCAAAAACATAAATGAATAAATAAAAATAAAAGTCTCTTTGTAACAGAAAGAGACCATTACATGAAACTACAGTTGATAAAAAATGTGGGGAGAGATTTGCGGTTGCCTAGCCCCAGCTGCTATATCTGCAACTCGGATCCCAGACCTAAGCTCAGAGATCACAGCATAAGAGGTGAATGAAGATTGTAAGAGCCAGAGGAACAGGAAGTTTGCTGTGAGCTGTGTCTCCTAGAAACATCGAGAAGCTACACCCATGAAATCTCATGACAGCCTGAACAAGACATGAACAAGGACAACAACAAGAGGCAGGCTAACATGAAAGAGGGACACCATATGGGACCCCAACCTGAATGGACAACTAAGAAATGCTAAGATCAAAGAAGAGCCCCTCAACGGGTTATCCAGTACCAAGTGGTCTACTCTGAAATCTTATACATACAAGTAACATTAGACAGACTTAGCAGGTTGTATTTATATATTCGGTAACATAAATATGTAATAACAAAAAAGTGAGGCCATGAATTTGAGAGGGAACAGGGATAGGGAACATGAGAGGGGTTAGAGAGAGGAGAGGGAAAGAGGAAATGATGAAATGATGTCTTAATTACAAAAAATAAAAAGAAATTAAACTTTAAAAACTAGCCTGAGAAAGCCCAGAATCACACTGTGACAAGGGGAGGCAGCCACGCCATCTGACCAACCACCCAGCCACACTGCACCCAGCACTGCACTCAGCAATAATGAACTCTTCCCTGTCTGCGGGCAGGAGGCTGTTGTTAAAGAAAATGCCAACATAATGTTACTCCAAACATGTTCTTTCAAAAGTGAGGAAAATTTTCCAACAGTTACAGTAATACTTTAAAAAAAAAACTGCATGTGCCTTCTTCCTACAGCACAGATGACATGTGTATCAAAAACACAAACATTTTAAATTTACATTTAAACCTAGAACATTACCAAACCATCCCTAAGTACTGAAGGAATGTGATGATGTTCAAAACTTTTGTGAAATGTATGGAAGTTGGCAGAACTACTTTGCACAAAGAAAGAGGTATGCAAAATGCGGCTCCCTGCTCCCACGGAAGTCCAAGTCCGCAGGAACAGAGCGCAGGTGCGAGAGGAGCGGGAGCGGTGGGAACCRCGCACAGCGTGCCCAGCGCGCYGTGGAAATGCAGACTCACTACAGAGCTGGATGGGCTTCTCCCCACCGCCATCGGGATCTTCCCCCTCAGGAAGAGAAAGTCATCTAATCATTAGTACCAGTAACAGACAGCTTAGCGTGCCAGGCACACTCACCTCATTTCCAATAATGTCTATGTTCTGCTGGACCTGAGGAACCCACTGTCTTAAAATAGCAAATAATTCTGAGACTGAAGTTTTGGGATCGAAGAGAATTTCCTGGCATGATGCATCATTAGGATCAAAGAAAGAAAACTCTGAAATACAAAACAGTGCAAGTTGAATTTATTAATGGTTTCTAGCATTTTGAAAATAAGTAATGGTGTAAACATGCAACTGATACAAACATTTTTAGAGTCTAGAAAAAAAGCCAGATAACATTAAGCAACTCTCAAAACCAAGAATGAGGCATGCTTAAAGCACCCTGACCACCGTGAGGCTCCCAAGAACCGCATATATAGAGTATAACACCAGATGTGCAAGCATAGGTCTCAAAGCCTGGGTTTTGCAAATGTGATTTCTAAGGCACAGGAACATCATCAAATTTCATCAATATTTTTCTCTTAACACACAAATAGCAGATAGGAGTTTCCCAGGGACAAGTACAAGCCAGGTAAAAATAAACGTGGCAGGCAGGAAGTCTGTCTGCATGTTCTCTTTACCCTTCAACATTTCCTTCACGTTTAATAAACACACATCAGTTGTCACCAGAGGACATAAGGTGAAATGCCAAGTGTGGTGGTTGGAATAATAATGGCCCCACAGGCTCAAAGATTTGAATACTTGGTCACCTGGAAGTAGCATTATCTCAAAGGACTAGGAGGTGTGGCCTCACACGGAGGGGTGGGCTTTGAGATTTCAAGAACCCATTGCAAGCCCAGAGTCTCTCTCTGCCTGCTGCCTGTGGGTCCAGACGCAGACCTCTCAGCTCCTCCTCCAGCGCCATGTCTGCCTGCACGCTGCCATGCTTGCGCGATGATGACAATGGACTAAGCCTCTGAACGGTACGTCAGCCCCAGTTAGATGCTTTCTTTTGCAAGAGCTGCTCTGGCCATGGTGTCTCTTCACAGCAATAGAGCACCAACTAAGACACCGTTCCAACAGATGAGGAACTGGTGACCAGCAACAAAAGAACGGTCCCAAAGTGACTACATTATTTTAGAATATGAACTAGTAAAACCGTAAGAAAACCTGACGGAGCCGTCTCAGGACTCCTCAGCAGGCCTTTAGTAAGAGTTGGTGAAAACCAAGTTACATCTAAGGACAAGAGAGGCTGGCTTGCAAAGGAACACAACAGTTCAGAAGAAAATCAGATTCTTCTGTTTTAATTCAAAAAAGAAACTATAAAAGGCAGAAGAATCTAAAACTGGGAAACAGTCCAACCAACATTTGCTGAGTACCTACAGTTTAACAAACACCATATAAGTCCCCAAAAATTGTGATTCGAGTTTTGCATAGGGAAAAGTCAAATCATATACACACAATACTGGCTCAAAGTCACACAAGTAACAAGTGACAATGATCAACAGTGGCATGGATGAGTAAGGCCAGATAAATGCCCCCTTCCAAGTTGCATTGGCCATGGTGTTTCATCACAATAACAGTAACCCTAACTAAGACAAACAGGAAGCCCTGTGTCACTATACCACCTGGCATGCCCCTAAATTGTAAAATAAAAGCTAAAATATTTCTGTTACAGTCTGCTCATGTGTATTTGTGCTGTTAAATAGATGTAAATAAAAACTAAAAACATCTACACAATTAAGAGCTAACACAAGTGCTTCTCTGGACATAATCTTAGTAAATGAAAAGACTTTTCATTTTCTTTTTTTTWAAAAAAAATAATATGGCTTCAGTGTTGTCAGCAAGAAATATATGCAACATTTACCCTGCATTCTACCTGGGCTCATTCATACTCAAAATGCTCATGTTATAAAACTCGAGTCACTACTTAGCTTTTGCTGTCTACATTTAAAAGAATCCTGAATAAAAAAGTAAGATGGTTAGCTATGTAAAGTCTCATAGCAGTTTTGAGGGCCATCTAATATAATTTAAGTCTTTTAAGTTGATATAAGTCTATATGATAAAATGAAAATCAACTGCTAAACCTACATTTATCCATCTCAGTCAGAGGAATGAACAGTTATCTACATTTAGTAAATACCCACACTGAAAAACTGCATGTTGAGGAAATATGTCTAGAAATTATGAGATGGCGCATCCGACAACCTAAAGGGTGCAAGCGCCACGGCAGAAATGAGGCAGCAAGTGGGGAGACGGGATGCTCCTACAGGAAAGGCCAGACCCACGGGGCCTCAGGAGGCTGGAAGGGAAGAGGACCCTAGTGAGCGAGCACAGGGTCACTGAGCTCTGGTCTGCTMTGGGTGGCACTGGGGAGGGTTTTTAATTTTCAAGGAACCCCCCTAGGAAGTGAAATCTGCGTCGTGTTGCGGTCTTTGAGTGTTTCAGCTTTTTAATTGAAGGAACCAAGGGGTTTTCCTCATCCTCTTTGAAACTACATGGAAATGTCTGTCCCTTTGGTTTAATGGGAAACTGTAAAAATGTGACAAATGTCTTAACTTTTTTATTTGTTCGTTTTACAAACTTCTCAAAACTCAAATTCTAAAGTCATTCACATTAACTTTGGGGTGTTTCAGAGGAACACAAATTTTCCAAATGAAAATAATTCTGTTCCCTTTCCACATATGTATATATATGTACATATATGGAAATGTATATATGCATATTTATACATGGAAATATATATGAAACTATACATGTATATAAATATACATATATACACACACATATATGTACACATATACGTACAGAGAGGCCTGAGAGATGTTGAAGTAATCTGACTCACTTGCATGGAAAGAATTATTAAGCAAAAGCAAAACCAGAGGAAATAAGTGCTGCTTCACTGTCTCTATGACATGTGACACTTCACCTGCTGTGTCAGAGACATGTGACCGACAGACGATAAATAGGCCCTGGTATGACTTCCAATTATGCATATATATTTTGTGAAACGGCTACAATTCAAGTTATCTGAAATGTTAGAGCAATAACCACTTTTCTCCATCAGTCCCATTACACTGAACTCCCACTGAACCTTTAACCATGTCTTAACTCCTGAATCACCTACGGGTTTTTGTATTTTATTCCAATGTCTTTCTGAAAGTCTTTATAAGCAGGTATTATACAACTGCGAGAGGATTTGTGGAAAGCCTGTAAATTGCAGGTTTCTGGTGACTTAACGATCACACCACTGGGCTGGGTGAGACCCTCCAGAGGCCTCTGGAAAGCTAAGCGACCGTGAGGCAGTGGGCCTGAGCTCAGCAGAGAACTCAAAGAACCGACCGGGTAACTACGCTCGTGACCTTGCTAGAAATATTTCTGGCACTTCAGTGTTCTGTTGTTCAAATGTAAAGTGCCCCCTTTGCTCTGAGGACCTGAAACTTAACAGCACGTTGGAAAAGAAAGCCTTTACAAACAAAAGCAGCAGCACTTTCTCTCTGACTCATCCCCATTGGACTGAATCCGAATTCACGGCCTTGCTTCACTTCCACAGCACTGAGCTCCAGAGAACCTGTTTCTTTCTAACAGGTCACTGTGTGTGAGGCTTTGGCTTGATGTCTTGGCCTAGAATAAATTTAAAAGTCTGCTCTGAGACTCCCTATTACCAGCTGGCCTGGCAACCCCTGGCTGCCTCTGCGGCACCAATGACGCCTGTTAGATATCGTCAGAGCTCTGGCTGGGACATCTTTGAGAGTAGGCACGGAGCTRGGTTTTCTGGGAATAACCAGGCCAAGTTTAAATAGACCAGACTTATTTTACAAGCAAGTTAGTTTTACTGTGATTGTGTCTGGCAAGAAGTGTGGATGGAGTAGAAAAGACTGTGATTCTGTAGAGAACTATGATGTCAGACTCTTGTCTCTGTGGTCTTAGCTATCTGTGAGCCTGGCTGGATTCTGTGTTTCTCCAGCTTTCCTCCAATATCTCTGGCCAGCACTTTCCAAACTGACATTTCCAATTTTCTGAGAGTGCCCATCCTCTGATTTCGCCAAGCTTAAGCTAAAATATACAAGCGAACCTCAGAGAAATAACCACTACAGCTCACCCATCAATAACTGTCATGCCTGCTGCTGTGTGGGTTAACTCAAGAGTTTGCCAAAATACACACAGCATTACCAAACATTCAAACTGGAAGCAAGGGCAATCCATCCATTGAAAGCACTGTCCTCATCTTGCCGTCCAAAGATTTGAATCTTTGGACAAATCCAGAAACCCAACTGTTTATAGCATTTGTTCCAAACATTTACTGTGAACTGTCTCTTAAATACCTGATGGCTACTGTCATAAATTGGGTAGGGCAGTAGTTCTCAACCTGTGRGTCATGACCCCTTTGGGGGTTGAATGACCCTTTCACAGGGTTTGCCTAAGACCACCAGCAAACACAAATACATTAAAATTCATAAGAGTAGCAAAATTACATTTATGAAGTAGCAATGAAAATAACTTGATGGTTGAGGGGTGACCGCAACAATGAGGAACTGTATTAAAGCCTTCCTGTATTAAAGGAAGGCTTAGAAGAGGCTTAAAAGCCTTGATGCCTCCTGAAAGGAGATATTCTGGTGCTTCTCATGTATCTGAGTGATCATAATGGCTGCTGTTGTGAAAAGCACTAATACAAGACATGAGGCTAAATCCCTACCAGGTCTCAGAACTGTCCTATGATTTGCTTCCAAAGACAATGTGTCCAAACATCAGAACCTGGACCCTTAGAAGAGACAACAGCCAGTGTTACACTTGAGTCTCACTGGAAGGAGCCTTACTTATTACAAGAACCTACAGACTCTTCAGGAGAATTGTATGAGGTACCACATG
>BDUI01008747.1:60662-74202 GCA_002335545.1 Apodemus speciosus
AGGAAGGAAGGAAGGAAGGAAGACAGGCAGGCAGGCAGGCAGGCAGGCAGACAGACAGACAGACAGACAGACAGACAGACAGACAGACAGACAGACAGAAAGAAAGAAAGAAAGAAAGAAAGAAAGAAAGAAAGAAAGAAAGAAAGAAAGAAGAAAGAAAGAAAACAGAAATGATTGCCTTAATATAAATAAATCTAAATAGTTTGCAGAGTAAAACTTTAGCCCGGGAAAGTTGCTCAGTCAGAAAAGTGCTTGCTATGAAAGCAAAAAGATCGGAGTTTGATCCCCAGCACCTACATAGAAGCTGGGCATGGCAGGACACATGTGTAGCTCTTGCAGAGGCAAGAGGATCCCCAGGGCTCAATGTGAGCCAAATCAGTGCGAAACTCTGTCTCAAAACATTGAGGTGGAGAATGAATAAGAAAGACAAGTGCCACTGACCTCTGACCTTTGTAGACATGAGCACACATGTACCTACACAGGGCTGCACACACAACACACACGCACACACACACACACATACACACACACCCGATATACATATACATATGCAGCAGGAGATAGAAATTAGAAAGAGAAGAGATAGTATCAATTATATAAAATGCTAACTATATTATATAGTAAAATTTAAAGGCAAAACAAAATTTAAAAATGAATAATACAAATGACTAGGAATACAAGTAATATTTTAAACTTTATCCTATTTAATTTGTTTGTGTGTGTCTGTGTGTGTTTGTGTATGTGTGTGTCTGTGTGTGTGTCTGTGTGTGTGTCTGTGTGTGTGGTGTGTGTCTGTGTAGTGTGTGTGTGTCTGTGTGTGTTTCTGTGTGTCTGTGTCTGTGTGCCTGTGTGTGTGGTGTGTGTAGCCACAACACCATGTGTGGGGGTGAGATGACAACTACAGGAGTTGGCTCCCTCCTTCTGCCTTGTTGGTCCTGGGGATTGAACCTAGATCGCCCGCTTGGAACAATACCTTTACCTGCTGAGCATCTCCCCAGACATGAACTTGAAGATTAACACTAATGAATGGAGCATTCTTTTAATGAATGAAGGGAATGGACAGGTGATACCTGGGAGAAAATAAGTAAGTGAAGATCAAAGCACATTTTAAAATATAAATTAGAAGGAGATGCAATTCCTCTCTTGAATCCATGGAGACTTTTTGTGAAAAAAAGCCAAAGCTAGGAAGCTTGTCATAATGCAGGTGTTTTCACACTGGTGCAAAGAATCAAGACTGGTGTCACCTTCCTGGGAAGTCCGGTCACAAGCTACAACAGTCTCTCTAAGACTGCTTATATCCAGGGGGAGTGTAATTCCCCACTCCTTATATGTAGCAGTACATATGACTTATTCCCAAACAGTGACGATGGGAGGGAGGGAGAGAGGGAGGGAGGGAGGGAGGGAGGGACAATTCTACAACAGCAGCCTCTATACACTGCACCACTGCCACCAGGTGAGCGAAGTCACTGTCAGGAGTCACATATCATGTTGACAAAATGCATGACAGAATTAAACTGGCACATGACCTCTGTGAGCATCCTCTCCCAGACCCATGACCCCATTATCTAGTCATTGGAAAATACATCAGAGAAAAGTCAACACAGCCTACACTGTGTCTGACTGGTACTCCTCAAAATTGTTAAGGTCACCAAAACTAAGGGAACTCTGAGGACTTATCTCCAAGARGAGTCTAAAGAGGCATAGCGGTCAAAAGTAATATGTCCCGGTTCTAGAATGAAGGGAGAATATGGTAACCTCTACGTCTGAATAAAGTCTGAGTTTTATTTAACAAGTATGCATTGTTATTGATTCTTAATTGTAACAAAGGTACTATAGTAAAGTGAGATATTTACACAAGGCAAGAAGGTGAGAGATTTATAGGAACTCTGCACCTTTGTTCTATAAATCTAAAACTATTCTAAAAATAATAATAAAGTCCATGAGGGTTTTTTTAGAATGTTTATCTGGTATTTACATGAACTTTAGAATGTTCATGTCCTAATGTTTTTTCGAAGAAAATGACTGCAGATGCAGGGAAARATGAAACTTTACACACAAGGATGTCCACATTATCCACCATAGATCTAATASATCTAATAGATGTGAGTGTCCAAAACTAGTCTGACCAAAGAAATTAGCCTTCAATTCAATGGGATATTTTAGCAGTTAAAAAGGCAGTAGCCATAGGGCACACATCAATAATCCCAGGAAGTTAAATAAAAGCCTGACTTCTGTAGCAAGACCCTGCCTGAGAACGAAAAAAACGTGCAAGGGACATGGCGTGGTGGTGGGATGCCGTGAGGCCCCAGGCTCAGTCCTTGGTACTGAAATCAAGTATACTGAACAATATGAATATGAACCACTGACATATTAGAAGAAAAACTAGGTTATGAAATATGTGTAGAGGAAGTTCTGTGCATATTGAGTCAGAAATGGGATAGACAGACAGACACAGAGAAAAGAGTTTCATTTCTCGCTAAGGTTATATTTTCTAAAATTTATATGGTATATGTTCCTTTTTCATGGGAAAGAATGCATAAGACAAAGTTGACCATTTTAACTATTTTAAGTTTATATTTCAGCCCCATTTAGTGCACTAGCAGTGATTTACAACTTCCACTGTCTAGTTCCAGAATATGCCACAGCCCCAAAAGGAAACCCTGTACCCAACAAGCTGTCTCTCCCCATCTCCTAGGTCCCAAAGTAGCAACAACACCTGTCTGCTTCCTGTCTCTGGATCTGCCAGTTTCGTATGTTTCCTACACAACACACAAATGACCCTCCGAAAATGGCATTAGGTTCATTTTGCGTTGGCCGTGTGCTGCTGGGAATTGTGTCTGTCCTTAAGAGTGGTTTGTATGCCCAGTGAGACTCCCTGGGTGATGACTGATGTTTCCTTTGTAAGAGGCTATCAATGGAGAGAGCTTCTGTGCTAGGGATGGGGGAGTTTAATCTCTTATGTCTAGCTCTGTCCACTTAATACAGTGACTTCACAGTCCATGCAAGTTATGAAATGTAAAACAGTTCATTCTCTTATATGGCTGAGCAATATTCTAGTGTATGTATATGCCAAATCTCATTTATCCAACTGTCGGTTCATAAACATTGGGCTTGTCTTCCCTCTTCATTTTGAGTGGTGCTCCTGTCTATATGCATATGCAAGTTTTCACTTGAAAACTTAGTGTCTACATTTTTAAAAGGCTTTTATTAAAATATATCCAATTAAGTTGTAMTTAGTACTCGGGTCTCGGCCAACATTGAATTGCTCAGAAGTTTCCTGAATTTGTTCACTTGTGTTCAATGATCCAGTCTTCCATTCACTGCACATGTGAACTCTAGACTCAAATTATACATCTGTTTAATTAAACAGTATTTTTATTTAGAAAAACAATGTGGATGACCACACTTTTTTTTCATTCTACAACACAAAGCATATTCATATAGGGCTTTTACAAGAATTAAGAGAATAGTATTTGAAACTGGATCACTACACACACACACACACACACACACACACACACACACCACACCACACCACACACGCGCACGCATGCGCGCGCGCCTTTGGACAGTTTGGAAATGTAATTTTTATGATTTCATCCATTATCACTAAAGTTCCCCGTAATATCCTGCATCATATGGACAATAATGAAGAAAATCAAATCCACCTTTAAAGGCTTTTTTATTTTTATTTGGGAGGGGGGCGCATTGTGTGAGTAGATGAATGTGGAGTTACAGTGTGTTGTCAGCTACTCAGCATGGGTGCTGGGACTCGAACTCTGGGCCTCTGCAAGAGCAGCAAGAGCTTTTAACCTCTGAGCCACCTTCCAGCCCCAGCCTTAACCCTTGTGTCAACAGTGTGGTATTTCAAAGTTGATAATCAGTACTGTGTGTAGTTCAATATTTAGTTTACCTGAGAATTTGGTTTAAGACAGTGGTTTTTAACCTGTGAGTTGGGACCCCTTTGGCAAACCTCTATCTTTAAAAAATATTTACAATACAATTTTTAATGTTAGGAAAATTACAGTTATGAAGTAGCAACAAAAAACAAATTTATGGTTGGGGTCACAACATGATGGTTACAGTTTTAGGAAGATTGAGAATCACTATGTTAGGAGAAGTATCAAGCTATTTATCAAAAACCTTCTCTTAAATATAAACTATATGTGTATACACACACACATACACACACATATACACTGATGCACACACCAACACCAATGATCTGTACTGGTAACCTCACAGAGGAAAAGGAGCTAACCAAAAAAATTAAATCCAGTCAACCTGTCTATATTACACTCTAAATTATGCTTAAGTGACATTCAGTTTCAGGTCAAACCTCATTGCACTTTGAAACTATCTCTTGTTACCTGTCTTAGTCAGGGTTTCTATTGCTGTGATGAAACACCGTGACCAAAAACAAGTTGTGGATAAAAGGGTTTATTTGGCTTCTGCTTCCTCTTTATAGTCCATCCATCATTAAAGGAAGTCAGGGCAGGAACTCACACAGGGCAGGAACCTAGAGGCAAGAGCTGATGCAGAGGCCATGGAAGGGGGCTACTTGCTGACTTGCTTCCCACGGCTTGCTCAGCCTGCTTTCTTACAGAACACAGGACTGTCAGCCCAGGGATGGCACCACCCACAATGGGCTGGGTCCTCCTCCATCAGTCAGTAATTAAGAACATGTCTTACAGCCAGATCTCGTGGAGGTATTTTCTCAAGTGAAATTCCCGCCTTACAGATAACTCTGGCTGTGTGCGTTGACACAAGACTAGCCAGCACGCTAGCTAATTGGCTCAGGGTCATACGAACCAAAATGGAGTGCAGTTCAATTCACTGAAGAGCAAAGAGTAAGCACRTTACAAACGAATATTTACACTACAGATGAGTCCGTTTTTGCCTGTCATGGTTGCCCTATGACCTCCTTTTTAACAACCTTTTTAAGATAGACCTTATTTTCCTTTTGAGTGTGGTTGGTTCCATTTAGTGTCTTCTGAATAGCACAATATGAAGAAAGTGAAGTGACTTCATGAAATCAGGGCATGGTAGTCTCCCAGACCACCTGTTCTGGGGAAAGCTGGCCACCATATTGTAAGAACACTCACACAGCTCTATAGAGAGTCTTCCATGATAAAGACAGAAACATGGGATAGTATTTATGATCTTAAACTGCTCATATAACAACAGATAATGAAAACAGGCACCCTTATCCAAACCAGCAACATCATAGTTAGAACTCTGTCTGGCACAAAGTATACAATATTATATCGTAATTAGGAATGTATTGCAATGTTCCCAGACTGCACAACTGTGTAACCTGAGGAATTTTTATGCATATACATATCCCTAGATAACCACCACCCAGATCAAGATATAAACTGTTTCCACTATTCTAGGCAATTCTTCATGTCCACAGCCAGTCCATAATTCTTCCTAAAGAAACTATTCTTTTGATCAATAATMATAGGTTAGTTTTGCCTGCTTTTGACCAGATAAATGAAATCTTCCCATGTGTATTCTTCTATGCCTGGCATCTTTCATATACTTTTTTATATTTTGTTTTGCTCTGAGACAAGATGTCAGCATGACCCCCCCCACACACCCCAGGAGATCTTAAACTTATGCTGTAGACCTACTAGCCAAGAACTCAGTAATCCTCCTGGCTCAGCCACCCAAGTGTGTATTATAAACCTGCAGCACCTTATCTAGCTATGGGTTTTTCTTAGGGGAGAGGTGCAGTGTTTTTTTTGTGTGTTTTGGTTTTGGAGTCAGAGTCTCACTATGTAGCCTTAACTGACCTGGAATTGGCTCTGTAGNTTACAAACGAATATTTACACTACAGATGAGTCCGTTTTTGCCTGTCATGGTTGCCCTATGACCTCCTTTTTAACAACCTTTTTAAGATAGACCTTATTTTCCTTTTGAGTGTGGTTGGTTCCATTTAGTGTCTTCTGAATAGCACAATATGAAGAAAGTGAAGTGACTTCATGAAATCAGGGCATGGTAGTCTCCCAGACCACCTGTTCTGGGGAAAGCTGGCCACCATATTGTAAGAACACTCACACAGCTCTATAGAGAGTCTTCCATGATAAAGACAGAAACATGGGATAGTATTTATGATCTTAAACTGCTCATATAACAACAGATAATGAAAACAGGCACCCTTATCCAAACCAGCAACATCATAGTTAGAACTCTGTCTGGCACAAAGTATACAATATTATATCGTAATTAGGAATGTATTGCAATGTTCCCAGACTGCACAACTGTGTAACCTGAGGAATTTTTATGCATATACATATCCCTAGATAACCACCACCCAGATCAAGATATAAACTGTTTCCACTATTCTAGGCAATTCTTCATGTCCACAGCCAGTCCATAATTCTTCCTAAAGAAACTATTCTTTTGATCAATAATMATAGGTTAGTTTTGCCTGCTTTTGACCAGATAAATGAAATCTTCCCATGTGTATTCTTCTATGCCTGGCATCTTTCATATACTTTTTTATATTTTGTTTTGCTCTGAGACAAGATGTCAGCATGACCCCCCCCCCACACCCCAGGAGATCTTAAACTTATGCTGTAGACCTACTAGCCAAGAACTCAGTAATCCTCCTGGCTCAGCCACCCAAGTGTGTATTATAAACCTGCAGCACCTTATCTAGCTATGGGTTTTTCTTAGGGGAGAGGTGCAGTGTTTTTTTTGTGTGTTTTGGTTTTGGAGTCAGAGTCTCACTATGTAGCCTTAACTGACCTGGAATTGGCTCTGTAGACCAAGCTGGCCTCGAACTCACAGAGAACCTCCTGCCACTGACTCCCAAGTACTAGGATCAAAGGTGAGTGCCACCACTATTGGCTTTTTTGTTCCTGTTTGAGGCAAGTGAGACTTAAATACAAGATTTTTCTGCCTTAGCCTCCTAGGTATCCAGGACCGAGAGTGTGAGCCACCATGGCCAGGCCGTCCATCATCATAACCAGTTTTAAATGTATTCATGTATCATATACTTTGTTTGTTTTCTCCTTTTATTGCCGAGTGCTGTTCCGTTTTGCACTAATATCAAATTTATCCTTCCCGGTTGACAGACAATCATATGGTCTCCAATTGGAGAACAGTATGGATACGCTTGCAATGAGTATTCTCACACCAGTTTCTCTGTGGACATATGCATTCAACACTCCTGGAAAAAAAACCCTTAGAATTGATATGTCACAGAGCACATGTTTAAATATGAGTTTTATCCAAAGTAGTAGTGTTTCCCATTCTCACCTCTGAGAAGTTCTTTATTTTTGTTTTTGTTTTTTTAATCATTTGAAACAACCTCCTTTAAAAAGAAAGAAAAATAAAAGAACAGCAGCAAAGAAGCAGTCTTCAAAACTATTTCTACGAGGCAGAACGGTGGAGTGCTGACGGCTATCTCTAGGCAAACACTGCGATCACATTCACTTGTTTAGAAATACTTTCAGTCATTTAGATCAAAGGTTTGTACATAGATAATTCATGTGGGAGACTCAAATCCCAAAAGGAGCAGAGTTTGCGTAAAGCACCCTTCAGACGCACTTTCCGCAAAGACAATCTCCACATGGGGCCCATGCTTACCCGCCAGCCCAGGAAGGTGAAAAATGAGTCCTCTCACTGCCTAACCCAGCTCGCCCCAAGTACTGATTCAGCTGGGCTTCCCTTGAGCTCTGCTTCAAATAAACAGAGCAGGGAAGTTTACTAATGATGCACTCTGGGGCACCGGCCGTGACTGGCGTGGGGCTCTGCACAGAGCAAGGRAGGTAGATCCTCAGTCCTTTCTGCTTCAAGGGTGTCCTGGCTGCTCAGACGGCAGTAAGGAACCAAAGAAGGCAAAGCCAGAATACCTGCTACGYTCTCAGGACCTAGTCTCCTATTATAAAAATCCATAACTGACAATAAGCTAGTTGTCCCAGAATGAGAAGTGCTTACCGTTAGCCCTGGGCAGAAAGGTGGAACCATTATGGTTAAGAGCAAAGAGATGTGGAGGAGAAGCATCGGAGAGTCAGCCAGGCACCCAGTGAGACTTTTCCCACACAGATGGGGATGGCAAGAGAGCAAGGGGGATTTTAGAGGGCTCAGAATGCACTGGTGGCAGGTATTTCCAAAAAATTCCAGAAAAGACTTGGCCTTGATAAATCATGACTTTTCAGACGACTTTTACTCTTACAAGTGGTCTAGCACGAGTGTAAGGGAAGTAAAAGACTTATAAGTGGATACTGGACCATTGTCTTAATCCCTACATGAACCCAGTGAGTCTAATACCATTGACTCCATTTTACAGACGGTCTCTGCCAGACATGGCAGGCTGCACCATAATCCCAGCACTAGGGACACTAGGCCGGAGGGTTGTGAGTTTCGGGTCAGCCTTAGGTACACAGCAAGACCCTAACTGTAATAAAAACAAAACAACAACAATGACAAAAAGCTCCTTCGGCAGAGTTAATAACTTTGCAGAAGTTCTCCCAAACTCAGCCTGTGTGTTTGTACACCTGCTATCCCATCTACTCAGAAGGCTGAGATAGGACTATGTTGAGTCCAAAGCCAACCTGAGTTACACAGTTCTAAAATTAAAACATTATTATTATTATTATTATTATTATTATTATTATTATTATTATTATTATTATTTCCCCAAGTCAACCCACATCTCCCTTTTCCAAGCCCTTACTCTCTAAAACCTTTTGACATTACAACAGAATAGTGTCATCTACAAAGCTCACACTTGAGAACTGTGCAGTCAAAATAATAATAATAATAATAATAATAATAATAATAATAATAATAATAATTTTTAAAATAAGTTTCCAATTTCGTGTTAGACAGTATATTGGATGTGCCTGCTCTAGACTTCCCTAACAATAATAATGCTTAAAAGAAATCAGAGCCAGGAGTAGTGGTGCACGTCTTTAATCCTAGCACTCAGGAGGCAGAGGCAGGGGATCTCTGTAAGTTCAAGGCCAGCCTGGTCTGCACAGAAAGTTCTAGGCCAGCAGAGCTATATAGGGAGACCTTCACTCAAAAAAGGGATGTGGGGGGATAGACTATGTTATGTGTTAGAATTATGTTCTTGGGAACAAATAACCCTCTACTGTCCAGGATTTGCTTGTTTTCCTATAGACGTTTACTAAAAAGCCTTTTCCCAGAAGGCCCTGGCCCGGGGTCACATGGCCTCTGTRGGCTGGACTTGAGCTTGTATGAAGGTGAGTTTTCCTACCTTCCTCCTCCAGACCCGGAAGAGCATGATGCCTCCTATCTGACTCCATTTTCTATCTCTGAATTTCTTGTTTACTCCTACATTTTGTTTTGTCATGCTTTGCTTTTGTTTCTTTAAGTCAGAGATTCACTCTAACATGCTAACAATCCTCCTGCCCCAGCTCCCTGAGTGCCAGAACTTCAGGCACGCATGACCATTCGCAGCATTTGGATCTCCCTGATAAAAGCAGGCCCGAGCCCTTAGCTGGTTTGCCCTTATTAAACTGTGAAGGTCACTTCTTTCCCAGGCTCTATAATCAGCAAGCCCTCATTTCCCTCCTGCCACGTCTTCCCAAGCCTTCTGCAATTATTGCTCATTCCTCTAGGTTTCCTACGGCAAGCATCTGAACAGAATTAAAGCACAAACACGTGCCAGCATAATCTGTTCCCAAGATAGCAAACGCTGAGAAGTTCTATATTGGAACACGCCGAGTGCTGACTGGCTGGGGCGTGATTAACCTAATAAGCTTAAAGCGTCTCTTGCCATCCACATCTGTCAGGACGTGAGCAAAACACAGGTTCCTAATCCGTGAGATTGGGGCCCCTCGGAACCCTCTCGATGCTCAGTGACAGCATCAAAACTTAGGGCGACAGGCGCGCCTTCCTCTTCACTGTGGCATGGGCTCCAAGTCTAGGAGTTTGTACCACGGACTCCCGAGCTTTCTGTAACCGCTTCCAAGGATTCTCCAAAGACTGTAAAGGCAGAAGATGGTGACAAGCTGAAACCATGGGGTGCACTCCSTCACACAACGCCATTGTCAACAGYGTGGCCAAGAGTGGCATTCAGTTTTTTAAGAAGCCGAAAGCAGTTTTGGCAGGATGTCAGTGGGGCAGCCAGCAATGCCCCATCCCTTTGCTGGTTCAAAGTTCCGCCTTCGGTGACCCCGGTGGGGAGCTGCACCTGGGACAGGGGCTGGCAGAGGAGACGGCAAGTTCCAAGAAGCTCCAGCCCAAGGCTGAAGATCTTTGTCAGCTCCCAAAAGAGATGGAAGGACCGATCCCGGAAAGTCAAACCTTCCAGACGAACAAATCACAAAGCCACAAAAGCTTGTCCAGCCACAAAGCTATGGACATTTCATTCAGGACAGAAGGGTCACATAGGTCAGAAGCAGATTTTTCTGGGGAAGGGAATAAGGAAAACACTCCCCAGGAGACCTCAAAGGGGAACAGAGAGCCAACATGCCATCAATCAGACCATTGCCAAACYGCTCCTGAGTCAAAAGGCAAAGTGGATTTCCCTGAGCCCCTGGTGAAGGCCCACCAGCACGCTTACGCCTACCTGCACACCAGCCTCTCCAGATACGAAGCAATTGTGCGCCTCGTCCAGCAAGCCAGTGGGACCTGGGAGCTGTTACAGCCCATGCTCAGCTTCCTGCTGCTGTGCTTCGAGGAGACCAGCCAGCTTCTAGGAGAAATCTCTAAAGATGGAGACGTGCTCCTGCGGGAAGTTAGAGGGGATCTGGCATGGCCGCTGAGGAAAGGCGAGCCCTGGGAACACCCAGACCTCCTGCAACAGCTGCTGCAGTACACGGTCAGCAAGCTGCAGGTGGTCCACGGCACGGTGGCCGCCCTCACCGGGAGCCTCCTGGAGGGCTCCAGCAGCTGCCTCAGAGCCACTGCCGGCCACCTGGAAGGTAAGCTGAGCGCCAAGAGAGGTATTGATGAGTGTCTCCTAAGGACCCTGGGACAACTAGAGAGCCTAACCAGTGGCCACGGTGACCCAGGGCTGCTGGGTCCACCCTTATGCTCCGAGGACAGTGGCATTGGTGCTGACAATGAGTCTGTGCACTCCCTGGAGAAGCTGGGCAAGCAAGCCAGCTGGGACTTTGCAGAAGAACTTGGAGAATGGAAGCCCGGGACTGCAGCCCAAGTGGAGGCCAGGCCGTCGGGGCATGCCTGGCAGAAAGGTCCAGACTGGACAGGTTCAGACAGACCCCAGGACTGTCCACTGTCCAGTCCTAGGATAGCAAAGGTTCAACCTGCAGTACAGGATGAAGCCAGGAGCTCGAGCACCTCCAGCGCAGGCCCAGAAGCAGTCACGCCCAGGCCCCCAGAGGCTGCCAAAGGCATTCCGTGGGACTCTCTGGGCACTGAGATCCCTGTGCAGACACACCTTTCTCAAAGCTCTGGACTGACTGATGCGCCATCCCTGAGTGAAGATGAAGACAGCAGCCCAGAGGAGGAGGATGAACTTAGCAGCACTGGCCTGCATCCCGAGCCTCAGAAAGCCCTACCTTCCAGACCACGGTCCTCACCCGGCACCCGGGAAAGCCTGTTTCAGCCCTACTCCAAGAAGCTTAGGAGCCCCCAGGCCCAGGAGATGATTCTGAAGATGAAAGAGGCCATCAGTGAAAGGATCAAGTTTGTCCCAGTGCTTTCCAGGCCCCAGGACTGGGCTGAGGACGAGGAGGAGGGAAGGGTAGTGCTCCCTCCCAGACCCAGATCCGTCAGCTGCAGCAGGAGGGCCCCTGCGAGACAAAGGAGGTCGTGCTCGGAGGGATGCCTGAAGGGCCACGTGGGAGACCCCACCCTCCAGGAGCTGAGGAGGGTCCAGACAGACCTCAGTCGGAGGCTGGAGGTATTTTATGCCCTGGGTGCCACGCGGCAGGGGCAGAGCCRGGAGCAGTGTCTGCCATCCAGGGTGTCAGTGCTATGGCCCCCCGCCAGCTGCAGGGTGAGTCCCAGTAGTGCCATCAGCAAGTTCAAGGCCTCTCTGACCCAAAACTTTAGCATTTTGCCCAATCAGGACAAGAGCATCTTCCAAAGAGGTAGTCCCTGCTTTGACGATGACCAGCCCTGCCAGGGGAAGGCTGAAAAGCTGCCAAATGTCATCCTTTGTGGCAAGAACAGTAGGGCTCCCAGGGACAACGAATCRGACATCAGGGCCTGTYCCAGCAGAACATCGGTGAAGAAGCTTATTGAAACTTTCAGTCCTGCTGAGAGTCTGAGGATGCCAAGGGACTGCAGGAACTCAGGGTTAAGCCCCTGCCTCAGGAAGTGGGGGATTCCTGCCATGCCTCCCAGGTTTCCTATATACAGGGGGCTAGCCCCYCTGTATCCCAAGCCCCAGATTTCTCCAGCAGCAGGAAGAGATCCTTTCAAGGTAGGCATGGGCTGGAGGTCTTCGGCACCCTTTCCCTCCCTTCCTCCAGCAGGAGCATCCGAGAGTGAAGACATTAGCSATGAAGTGGAGGAGGACCTGGAGAACCTCCCTCCACCACCTCTGGAAGTCCTGATGGACAGATCCTTCACTGCTCTGGAGCATGCAGAATGCAGCCAGCCAGCGGGGAGCTCCCTAGAASAGACCCCATCACCGGGGCTTCAAGAGGCTAGCCACCCAAAAGGAACATGGGCTTCCCCCAAGCTGAGAGCCTCCATGAGCCCCGTGGACTTGCTCCCCAGCAAAGGCCACGGCAGCTCCCCGAGACTACAGAGCACCAGGCCAGGGAACACCAGGAGTGTGGGCAATTCCAGAAAGTTGGCCTTGGACCTGAACTCTCCCTCTCCGCAGACAGCTAGCCCAAGCCCAGCGGCGGAGGGTGGGGCTCAGATTCAGGCGCGAGCAGAGAATGCGGCAGGCTTCTCCAAGCATCGCCAGAAGGCAATTCCCTGGCACCACACCAACCCTACACCTGGGCAAAGCAGGACGTTGGAGCCCAGTCTGGCCAGATTTTCACGAGATCCACACTCTCCAGAAGCATCCAGGAAGGGTCCAGAGAGAAGCCCTCCAGGGGTCCGAAAGGCCTCTCCCCAAAGAGCACAGTGGGCATCCCCAGGGGACAGGAGGCTGCAGAGCCTGCCCTCCACTCATGGACCATCCCAGCCTGGCCTCCCTGCTGTCCCCAGCTCCCCGAGTCCGAGTCCGCCTCTGAGCCCCAGGACGCTGAGCCCGCCAGCCACAAGGAAACCAACTTCCCCACCATGCCAGCCCCTGCAGTCCAACCCAGCCCCAGGGAGCCCTCCAGTCCAACAGACAGAAACAAACACCGCCTCCTCTGCCCCCTCTTCATCCCCCTCAGTGTCTCCGTCTCCGGGGTCCAAGGAAACAAGTCACTCTGAGGACAGTGAGGCTACCACAGCCAAAGCATCCAGGAACACGTGTTCCATATTCTTCCCAGCCGCCACTTCTCTCTTTGAAGCTAAATCGTCATCCTCAACATCCCATCCACGGACACTGCCGGAACCTGGGGGCCTTTTGAGGACCCCAATAGGAGGCTGGAGGGGCAGCTCAGGACCGCGACTGAGGGCAGACTCACAGAAGAGGACG
>BDUI01008749.1:36782-48120 GCA_002335545.1 Apodemus speciosus
ATTCAAATCCTGGCACACATAGCCTGACCTTGGCTGCTCTCCATGAACCCTCAATCCTGTATCTTTTATATCTTTAAAAGCAGGACTATATGCCTGATATTTACTGCCATGTTCTGCTACCAGCTCAAGGTATATCCAGACCCCCAAGGACCACAGCTACATCAATGTCTGTAGGATAACTCCTGGGACACCCTGCTAGACAGCTGGTTTTTAGACACAAGAAATCCCTCTAACTTAGGGGTTTTGTTACATTTTATTTTATTTTATTTTATTTTATTTCATGTGTGTGGTTGTTTTGCCTTTATGTATATCTGTACATCGTGTGCATGCCTGGTACTCTTGGAGGCTAGAAAAGGACATCAGMTTGCCCCTATAACTGGAGCTACAAAAAAATGTAAACCATGTAGGTGCTAAGTATCAAACCCAGGTCCTCTGAAACAGCAATCAGTGCTCTTAACTGCTAGTAAGCTCTACAGCCTAAGCTTCCTTCTCTAAAATAAAAGTGGATCTTCACAAGATGGAACCTCCTTCAAAGGACAGAGTTTTGCCCTTGGGATGCTTTTCCATCCTCCCAGTGTAGTGAGGGTGGTTTCTCTACAAGTCATCTCTCCATCAGTTACAACTGCTACTTTACCACCAGTCTGAATACCCTCCCATCTTAAAATTTCCTCTGTCAACTAGATCAGTCTTTAAACTGAGCACTCGGGTGTTCAAGACATAGATAAACTGAAGCCAGTTYCTTAGCCAAAACAGTATGCAAATAGCTCCTCTCCCAGTTCCTGATAAAGTCCTTGATCCCCTCTGAAACTTCATGGTCTTGGTCTCTTTATTGCCCAAAGCTTTCTCAGCATCTTRTAGAAGGGCCCATTAAGCTCTGTTTGCAGCATTCGATTGCTTTTCCAGTTCAGAATTCTGAGCTCTTCTGCATTCTCACCATAGAACAGCCCCAAAAGTCTAAAAACCAAGTTAATTTGTATATAGCAATGGTCCCACTTCTCAGTACCAATTTCTATCTCAGTGCCCCCTCCTATAGTTGTGATGAAATACCAAAAAAAAAAAATTAGAAGAGATGGGATGTTTGGGGTTCACAATTCCAGGGCACAATCTACCATTGTAGGAAGAAGTTAAGAAGATAGTAACTTGAAGCAGCTCCACATTGCATCACTGGTTGAGGACAAAGACCACGGAATTAATGAAAGCATGCTAGTGCTCAGCTTGCTTTCTCTACTCTTACATAGTCCATGATCTCCTGCCCAGGGAAGAGAGCCACTTAYAGTGGCCTGTCRGTCTTCCCACCTCAATTAATGAAACCAAAACAATCCACAAATATCCCCACAAGACAATCTGATCTAGACAATTCTTYGCTGAGGCATTTTTCTCTGATGAGTCTAGATTTTTGTCAGGTGGACAATTTTAATAAATCATCACAAATGGTATGTCTAGCTATAACTTACTCCTACCTCAGAAAAGCATAATTTGTATGTATGTGTGCATCTGGATAGAGCAGTGGTTCTCAATCTATGGGTCATAACCCCCACAGGGGTTGCCCATCAGATATCCTGCATAAGCAGATATATATTACRATTCACAACAATAGCAAAATTATAGTTATGAAGTTGCAACAAAAATAATGTTATGGTTGGCGGGGTCTRWGTTAATGAGTCACTGCATTAGGAAGGCTGAGAACCATTGATCTAGAAATAGTGGAGGAAATATCAAATAAAGTCATCAAAATGCTAACCCTAGGGAAATGTATGACAGTTATTTGTACTATTCTTACATCTTTTCTTTACAAATCCAAAGTAGTTTAAGACCTTTTTTATTCACAACTAAACAGTATGTTACATAGAAACATAAATCTATAAAGTGGATGTATAAAGATAATTAAGAACATTACAGAAAAACGTAGGATCTGAGTGGTGAGGATAAAAAAAGATGAAGGGGGTATGTTGGGAGAATCTCAGATGATGAAGGGATGCTTCTATTAGTCATTGCACCTAACATAAACTGAAAGTAGCCTTTCTTCTATTAAATGAGTTAATGAAAAAGAAGACTCACTTAAAATCAAATAAATTTACCAATATTATATGAGCACAAGCAAATTTTCTAGTATTCAACAAAACGCTAGTTTCTCTTAAAATCTCAGGATTTGTTTCTTCTGATACACACACACACACACACACACACACACACACACACACACACAAACACACATTGATTGTCTGTGGACTATCATATGACCAGAAAGAAAAACTACAGGAGGGATACACAATGGGGATGCCGAATGAGAGATATGTGCTAACATTCACAGCATCCTAGCACCAGCCATCTGAAGGCAGGTCATGTTCTGCCCCTTGGCTCTCCAAGCAGGTGGGACTCTGCCAAACACTTGGATGCACTTCACATACTGCAAATTGCTTTGACATACAAAATGTTACACCCTAATTTTCCGCTTCCTGCATTTGGAATCCCTTGATGCCTTAACCAACTAAGGAAGAAGGAAACTGCTCAGATGGTATCAAATTAGCACTGAGCATTGAGCGAAATNTTTTTTATTCACAACTAAACAGTATGTTACATAGAAACATAAATCTATAAAGTGGATGTATAAAGATAATTAAGAACATTACAGAAAAACGTAGGATCTGAGTGGTGAGGATAAAAAAAGATGAAGGGGGTATGTTGGGAGAATCTCAGATGATGAAGGGATGCTTCTATTAGTCATTGCACCTAACATAAACTGAAAGTAGCCTTTCTTCTATTAAATGAGTTAATGAAAAAGAAGACTCACTTAAAATCAAATAAATTTACCAATATTATATGAGCACAAGCAAATTTTCTAGTATTCAACAAAACGCTAGTTTCTCTTAAAATCTCAGGATTTGTTTCTTCTGATACACACACACACACACACACACACACACACACACACACACACAAACACACATTGATTGTCTGTGGACTATCATATGACCAGAAAGAAAAACTACAGGAGGGATACACAATGGGGATGCCGAATGAGAGATATGTGCTAACATTCACAGCATCCTAGCACCAGCCATCTGAAGGCAGGTCATGTTCTGCCCCTTGGCTCTCCAAGCAGGTGGGACTCTGCCAAACACTTGGATGCACTTCACATACTGCAAATTGCTTTGACATACAAAATGTTACACCCTAATTTTCCGCTTCCTGCATTTGGAATCCCTTGATGCCTTAACCAACTAAGGAAGAAGGAAACTGCTCAGATGGTATCAAATTAGCACTGAGCATTGAGCGAAATKCACCACAAATGTCAGACACAGAGTTAAATGATGCATTTGAATCCTGAAATCATTAAACAAGTGAATAAATCCAGCAGCTGCCTCCAAAAAATAAGTCTTCAGAGACTATATTCAGCAAGTTGCAACTGGGAATGATTCAGGAAAAGCACTGACTCTGCCTTTCAAAAAGATTAAATAGTGACATGAACTGACCACAGCAATAAACCACAGCAGACACAATGATCTTGGTATGAAATGGGGCTTGGATAAAAAGCTCCCTTCTTGTTTACTTATAGCCATTTGTTCAGGMATAAAATCTCCATCATGTGAATTGGATGCCCCCTTTCCAGATCTTATGTGGAGGCCCTAATGCTCCCAGTAAGCGATGTGACCTTGTTTAACAATAAGGCCTTTACAATAATAATCAAGTTACAAATGGGACAGTGAAGTGACCCTTAATCTAACATGATTGGTGTCTTATCCAGAGACACATAGAAGCAAGAAGGTGTGAAAGACAGAGAGAAGTTAGTCTTCTCCAATCAAGAAGAAAGATTAGAGCATATCCTTTTCTGTATGACTCCAAAATGACCCTGGTTACTGACTCCTGCATCTTGAACTTCCTGCCTCTAGAGGACAATGGCTTTCTGTTATCTAAGCCACTTCACTTTGCCACAGCTGCTTTGAAACTAATACACACCCTACAGGAAGGTAAAATGCAATACTGGTCGAGTCTAACAACTCAGCAACTGATAAATACTGCAGAAATTCCTTTTCAACCACCTGCAGTGACCTCACTTGAGAGTTCCAGGAGGTAAAATCATACTCAATCTATAGCTGCATCAAGGTTCTATTGTTTACTGGTTCTGTTAACACAAGCRATCTCCCAAACGTTCTGATTTTCCATTCATTAAAATGTGATAGTAATCTGTCATCAACAACTACAAACACCATTACTTCCTTCTCAAAGGACTGTCAGATAAGGCCAGGGAGGTGCGGTCATGCACTTAGGAACATACCACAGCATCTTCTTGATAACAGCTTACATATAAAAGGGGTAACAATTRGAAAAGGGCAGTTCATTCCATCGATCTAGACAGCTAGAAGCTAAGTCTAAGAAGAAGGTATTTAACAGGATGTGAATAAAATCCCACTTTGACATTTTATAAATGACATAGGAAACTTGCTAAGAACAAGGCTGTGGACTTGGGACTGGGGAGACAGCTCGGTTGGTAAAGTGCATGCAAGGCCTGAATTTAATCCCCAAAAGCCAGGTTGCATGAAGGTGTAACTCCAACACTGGGAAGACAGAGCCAGACAGATCTGTGGGGTTCCTTGGTCAGACAACCTAGGCTACTTTGTGAGTTGCAGGCCAGAAGGACCCTGTCTACAAAACAAGAAGGTGGACAATACTTAAGAACAATACCTAAAATGATTCTTTTCTGCCCTCCACATGCATGTGCACAGACACAAGAAAACACACACACACATACACACACACACACACACACACACACACACACACATGCACTAATGTACACAAACCACCTACCACATTAAAGGAACTCCTAGAGAATTATTTTAGAGATATTTTATAGCTATCTTAGAAATAGCTCAAGAAATATTGATACTCACAGGATATGATGCTGGAAGACCATCCTGATTTATAAAGCAGGATGACAAGTTGCTAAGGAGATGCAAAGATGCTCGCTCTGTAAGTTACACAGCAAGAAGGTGGTGGTGAACACTGTTCAAACTATTCTTGGAACTTGCGGTTTATTTCTCCAAGGAGAATTTAATTTTCTATGCTTCAAATGTTTTAAGTTACAGTGTACCAGATGAAATCTCATTGAACACTTTTGAACTTCAGTTTGAAATTGAGTGTGTGTGCATGTGTGTATATGTCTCTCTGTCCGGCCTCTTCAGGGTCTCACTGCATAGCCACCTGGAACTTACTATCTAAGACCAAGCTGGCCACAAACTCACAGATATCCACTGCCTTTGCCTCCCGAGTGCTGGGATTAGAAGTATATACTACCACTCACAGCCCAGTTTTAATCCTGTAACAGAAAATAGTAGTGGTCACAGAATCGCCATTATCTTTGACGCCAATTATTAAGATTCTGCATGCTTTCCATGTTCACAGCCATGTTTTGGGACTTGCAATCTGTGAGAAATGAAAACTGCCTCACYGAGGCAGTGCTCATAGTACATTTTCAGGTTTGGAGGAACAAAATGCATGAGAATAGTTTCAGGAGGAAGTGACACCAGAACAGGAAACCACCCCCCCCCCAAAAAAAAAGGAAAAAAAAAAGTCCTGCATAGACCAGACAATATTTTCTTTGAAGAAGAGAGAAATCAAGATGATCATARTCACACTTTCTAGAAAAAGAAATCTCATAAAGCTGAGCCAGCTTCAATAATAAAAGTGGCACCAACAGTGTTCAAATTCATGAATAGAAGCTTCTAACAATTAAAATGGGATCAAAGTGGAACCCACTGGCTCACACACTTCACTCGAAGCTCAAGTGCCACGCTGAGGCTGAATGGCCATCTGCTGGGATACTGAAAGCAAATTTCAGCTTCTTTGAGGGGAGAGGGAAAGTTCCAAACCACGCCCACAGATTGTCTGACATCCTCCTGTCAAGGAGCCTAGTGCCCTTCTTGACCCTGAGGGCGGCCAAACATGYTCCGAATGAGGTGTTCAGCACRTGGTTGAACTTCTCCAGATTCTTAAAACAGCTAGTCAATGCATGATGGGTGAATGAATTTAACTAGGTGGTGGACCCTTCTGCCCCAGCCAAACCTCCAAATACCTACAAGGCCCACGGCCTTTCTGAGCCCTTGATGTGACGTTCTCTAGAAGCCCTGGCCCATAAAAGTCGTAAGGGTGATTTTTTTTTTTTAAGATACCAGTTTGGAGCCTAATTTGTTATTCAGTCAATAGATGCTTCAAACAAGAGTCACATATGCAAAAGAACAGTTGTAAGGTAGTTGGAAGTTGGAAGTTTAGGGACAGCCCTTTGCCGATCATTTAAGTAGTCAGATGGAGTGAGGAGCCAGGAGAGAAGAAAGAGGCATCAGAATCTTTGAATGAAAACAATTGCAAAAGGTCAGAAGTAAGGAGGGCAAAGGAAGTGTGGGCTGTGGGATTATCAGAGTGACGGAGCKCGCAGCAGAGCTAGGCAGCGGCATGMAGGAGCACAGCCTGTGGCTCTCTCGGGCCAGGCAGGTCTAAAGACCAGCGTCATCTGTGCACAGGAGACTGTGAGCTATGAACAAGATGCGGCGCCTGTGGAGGGAGGCTAAAGGACGACTGGGGGCTACTTGACAGTTTAGAGGAGTGAGGGGAGCAAGAAGGGAAGGAAAAGGTTTAGTCAGAACAGAGAGTCACCAATCCTTAACTATATCCAACCAAAGTCCCATAGGAAAAAGGAGAGGGTGTGAGGGAAGGAGGCTGTATCAGGAGAGAAAGGGGCTGAGTTTGTCAGAATTAATGAAAAAAAAAAAAAAAAAAAAAAAAAAAAAAAAAAAACCGCCTGCCCAAGAGCACAGAGAGCAGAGCATCCTCTGAGCTGAATGCATAGTGGAAACAAAGGCAGGGAACAGACATGGAGTCTCTGAAGCAMCAATGGCAGCCTGAGAACCGTTGACGATGATTTTCAAAATGCTCAGAGGAGAATCATTGTCCTTCTAGATGTCTCTCTCCAGCAGAACTATGTTTCAAGGACGAGGGCATAATAAAGACTTTTTTTTAAACTTTAAAAGCTAAGGGAGACAGATCTGGGGGCTGGGGAGAAGGGCAAGTGCCTGCCTCTTCAGCGCTCAAAGAGACACAGGCAGGAGGATCAAGAATTCAAGGCCATTTGGGACTCCATAGTGAGTTCCTGGCCAACCTGAAGACCTTGCCTGAGCAAAACAAAAGTAAATACATTCTAAAGGAAGTTTGGAGGCCAGTAAGCCTGCACACATTAAAGGAATTCTAGAAGATGGATCTCAGACTATGTCCACGAAATTAGATAGCACAGAAGGGGCAGCAGAGGGCACAGCAAAGAGTACATAGAAAACCAAAACCGGTGAGCTAGAAGCCWGCGGCAYGAGCATTAGAAATGTTWYCACCTAAAATGTTACTGAATCAGAAAACCTCGCGCTGAAAGTGTCCTGAAGAAAGAGCACAGAAGATTTACAAGGGTTGGCCACGTCAGTAGGCTCTCTCAAGCCCTGTCCTGTCCTTTCCATCCTGCCCTCTGACCACTGCTCCTCCCAAGTGTGGGCCGCGCACTGCCCCAGCTCTTGGCTGGTGCTCTTTGTGCCTTAGAATGCCATTTCCTACCTACTAAACTTCGGTCGGGCTGCAAGGCCTRACTCGGATGCCACCTCACCCGTGTGATCCTATCCCAGTAACACTGTTGGGACTAGCTCCCCCSACTCTCTATTCCCTGGCAAATCCTTTGTTCCTAGTGGCTCACC
The DNA here is from genome assembly GCA_002335545.1 of Apodemus speciosus. Lineage (NCBI taxonomy): Eukaryota > Metazoa > Chordata > Mammalia > Rodentia > Muridae > Apodemus > Apodemus speciosus. The sequence goes on from BDUI01008749.1 coordinate 44,510, forward strand.
TGTTAAAGAGAGTAAGCAGGTAAGGATAAGCTAATCAGGGGTCCCATATACTTCCAGTAACCCACAAATATTTACATTGCTTTTAGGATTAAATTTTAAAATGAAGAACACCCAAGATGATTACATTCATCTTTGTAACTTATCAGCACGAGTCTTAAAATTATGTGCAACCTATGACTAATATAAATTATATACTTGTATACGCACCATATATATTTCAATTATATCTATATCATTTAAGAAAGGCATCATGGTTGTAATTATAGCCCTATTCCATAATTCTTTTTATCAACAGCATTCTTAAATAATTTTTAATTAAAATGTCTGAGGTGGGCAAAGTGTTTTTATATATGCTACCTTACCTCACTATTGAAGTATCTATCACATGACCTACGTCAAAGTCACGTGCAATTCACAGGAACTTACAGGAGGTCAGACAGTGTGTCTTCATCTAATAACCCTTGTCACCTATCATAGTCCAGCACACAGTAAGCACTCAGCACATACTGGCTGATTTGAAGCTCTTGCTGATTTTCTCATAATAGAAAATGATTTATAAAACTCAAAGGGATTAGCAGAGTCCCAACTGAAATGGCTTCTCTGGTGCCTGTTTCGTCGATGTGTAAGATGCTGCCAAGCCACGCTCACATAATCCTCGGAGAAACAGAATCCCTTCGAGAGCTCAGCTATCCCAACTTGTAAGCCGAGATCCATATTATTTAACTTATAAAGTTCCCTTTATATACAACTTGACAAAAACCTCATTATTGAGTGCTGAGAAAACCTGTTGTGGTACAAAGGCGGCAACTAAGCTTCATTTTCACCTGGTCTTTTACATACAGCCCTCATTTCTCCAGATTCCACCAGTGTCCTCTTGAGGCTCACATTCACAAACTAGAACACAACCGCAAAAATCACTATATACAAATGTCCCATTCCAAGATCTCCAAGCTAATTCGGGCCTCGGCACATCAGTACACGCATGCTCCTTCACAACAGAATCTGTTAGTCAAACAAAATACATTTTTTTCAGATACCAGAAAATAACCTGTGATATCTGCTCCTCAATTTTAAAATGACAATACATCCTATGGTCCCATTATTTTTCTCAGCCTGCTTGGTCACTGGGGCACAGCTGTATAGACTAATAGTGAATACTTCCTCCCAGAGCCCTTGCAAAAGGGTCCTTCCTGTCTGAGGAGTTGCCGTGGTTACTAGCCCTATCACTTTTCTGGCCACGGCAAGGGTTTCCATCATAGTCAGTGTACTGGCTAGTCTTACGTTAACTTGACACAGATTAGAGACATCAGAGAAGAGGGAGCCTCCACTGCAAAAATGCCTTCATAAGATCCAGCTATAGGTAAGTATGTAGAGCTTCCTCCTCCTCCTCCTCCTCNCCATTCTCAGTTCCTCTGGAAAGCCAAACATTTTATACTAGTTTATTTTTTTTTTTACCTGGCAAGTGAATCTGAGGAGTCAAGAGGTAGCAGAAGAGCTAAGTGTGGTCCTGTTTGTTTGAACTTAGCAGAACGCTGAAGGCTTTGCGCCTTCAGAGACAGTCTTTAACTACATCATGATTTTGTTTAKGAATTCTGCTTGTAGAGTCAASAAGAGCACACCAAGCAATGATGTTGGCTCTCTAGGGAGCATGCCTTCAGGAGAGCCAAATTAACTAAAGTCATGACTCCATTTCTAAAAGAATAGATTTTTTTAAAAAAATGTATGTGGGGTATTTTCCTTGTATTTATATATGTGTACCGTAAGCATGTAGTGTTTTCATGATGCCAGAAAAGGGTACCAGATCCCCTGGGATTGGCTTTACAGATGGTTGTGAGTTGTCATAAGGGTGCTAGGAATTGAACCAAGAACTTTTGGAAAAACAGCCAGTACTCTTTTTTTTTTTTTAATTAGATATTTTCTTTATTTACATTTCAAATGTTATCCCCTTTCCCAGTCCCTCCCAAGAAATCCCTTATCCCATCCTCCACCCCCTGCTTCTATGAGGGTGTTCCTCCACTCACCCCACTCCCACCTCTCGCCCTCAATTCCCCTACCCTGGGACATCTATCAAGCCTTCATAGGACCAAGGACCTCTCCTCCCATTGATGTTTGACAAGGTCATCCTCTGCTACATATGCAGCTGGAGCCATGTGTACTCCTTGGTTGATGGCTTAGTCCCTGGGAGCTCTGGGGGATCTGGTTGGGTGATATTGATGTTCTTCCTATGAGGTTGTAAACCCCTTCAGCTCCTTCAGTCCTTTCTCTAACTCCTCCATTTCTCTAACCCTACCCTCAGTCCAATGATTGGCTTCGAGCATCTGCCTCTATATTTGTAACGCTCTGTCAGGGCCTCTCAGGAGACAGCCATATCAGGCTCCTTTCAGCAAGCATTTCTTGGCATCCACAATAGTGTCGGGTTTGGTGACTGTATAGGGGATGAATCCGTAGGTGGGACAATCTCTGGATGGCCTTTCATTCAGTCTCTACTCTATATGTTATCTCCATATTTGTTCCTGTGAGTATTTTCCCCCTTCTCAAAAGTACGGAAGCACCCACACTTTGGTCTTTCTTCTTCTTGGGCTTCATGTGGTCTGTGAATTGTATCTTGGGTATTCCGAGTTTCTGGGCTAATATCCACTTATCAATGAGTGCATACCATGTGTGTTCTTTTGTGATTGGATTACCTCACTCAGGATGATAGTCTCTAGCTCCATCCATTTGCCTAAGCATTTCATGAATTTATTGTTTTTAATAGCTGAGTAGTACTCCATTTGTAAATGCCCCAAATTTTCTGTATCCATTCCTCTGTTGTAGGACATCTGGGTTCTTTCCAGCTTCTGGCTATTATAAATAAGGCTGCTATGAACATAGTAGAGCATGTGTTCTTAYTACATGTTGGAGTATCCTCTGGGTAGATGCCCAGGAGTGGTATAGCTGGATCCTCAGGTAGAACTATGTCCAACTTTCTGAGGAGCCACCAAACTGATTTCCAGAGTGGTTTTACCAGCTTGCAATCCCACCAGCAATGGAGGACAGCCAGTGGTCTTAACCACTGAGACATTTCTCCTGGAAATTCAGATATAGGTATCCCCTACCTGTCCTCAGTGGTGGAAGACAAACTTAAAAAAAAAATCCTTTTTGTTTATCTGACCAATTTTTTTAGTTTTTTTTTTATTCTTTTTGTAAGTTGAATGTTAAGCCATGATGTCTCATAGTTATGAATTTTTACATTGTCACTAGAGAGTGAATTGTGTCCTATTTTGGGAAGACACAAAATTTATAAATTAGTAAATTTGATAAGCCAGTCCTATGTAGAATGGTCTTTTATTCTTTCTCTTGATGACAGTTATCATTAAAGATAATACAGAAAAGGCCCACTTTACATTTTTATAGAACTCTAAACTGGTTTTACTAGTAACATTAATTTCTCTCTCTTTTTTTGGTTGTTTACATTTTATTTTTTTATTAGATACATTCTTTATTTACATTTCAAATGATTTCCCCTTTCCTGGTTCCCCCCTTCCCGAAAGTCCCATAAGCCCTCTTCCCTCCTGTTCCCCAATCAACACCCCCCCCCTTCCTTGTCCTTGTATTCCCCTACACTGCTGCAT
>BDUI01008752.1:28796-40937 GCA_002335545.1 Apodemus speciosus
CACCTGTAATCCCAGCACTCTGGGAGGCAGAGGCAGGAGGATTTCTGAGTTCGAGGCCAGCCTGGTCTACAGAGTGAGTTCCAGGACAGCCAGGGCTATACAGAGAAACCTTGTCTCGAGAAAACCAAATCCAAAAAACAAACAAAAAATCTGAATTTATTATTATGACTATTGGCCTGTTGGTACCAGATCACAGATGTGTTGGATCCCCTGGAACTGGAGTTGGGAGCCACAAGAGGTGCTGGCAACCAAACTCAGTTACTCCGAATTGCTGAGCCATCTCCCTGGCCCATGTTTTACCTTTAACTACATATGTGTGTCTGAGTGTGTGTTTGTACAGGAGAGCAGTTCAGTACTCTTTAATTGCTGAGCCATCTCTCTGGCGCCACACCACTTATTTTGACAGCCAACCTACCCAGAATGAAATTACAAGCTGGCAGCTCTGCCTACCTAGTATTTAGATGAGTTCTGGGGATTCTAAACTCTGGCCCTTTAGCCACTCAACCATCTCCTAAGTCCCCTCCGTGTTTTTAAAAGCATGACTGTGTGTGTACTGTATGGTAAGTAATGAAGGTATTCTCGGGAATGGAGACCCAGAGGGCAGAGCGGGAAGTTGACCGTGACTTGACGTAGGCCATGAACGATGCGCCTAGCCGCGCATGCGCACTGCRAAGGACAGTAATCTCAAAAACTGAAGCTACAGGAGCTGGCAAAGATCGTGTGTGGAGGTCCGAGGACAAAGTAGAGATGCTGATTCTCTCCTAACATGTAGGTCATGACCTTCACCCAGGGAGCCACACTGCCAGGCCAATTTTAAAACTACTTTTTTTGTGGTAAAATGCTGATGGCCTCTCCCACAGTTCCCAAGCAGTGGCTCCACCCTGGCCAGCCCCGAGGGACCTTTTAGTTGGGTTTTTGGAGATGGTCTCATGAGGTTCATGCTGACTTTGGGCTCACCATAAAGCTGATTATGATCCTGAATTCTTTATCTTTAAATCTTTTAACTTATGCACATGCCTTCAGGGGCCAGAAGGGGTGTCAGCTCTCCTGGAGCTGAAGTGACAGATGGCTGTGAGCTGCTGGATGTGACATCTTCTACAAGATCAACTGCTCTTAACTGAGAATCCCAGGTGTATGCAGTGGCACCCAGGGGAGGGAGGACTTCTGTTACCTGGGTGTGTCTGGAGGCCAACTCTGGGTGGTATTTCTCAGAAGACATCTTGTTTTGTGAGACAGGGTCACTGACTGGCCTGGAGCCTGCAGAGTAGGCTAGGCTGGCCCCGTCTGCCTCTCCAGTGCTGGCAGTGATGTTCCCGGCTCTTTTTACCTGGGAGCTAGAGATCAGCTCAGGCTCCCATACATTCGTGGCAAGTCCTTCCCCAGCCACACAGCTGCCCAGCCCGGAGGCAGCACTCAGCCCGTGGCAGACACAAACCCACCAGGGCAACAGAAGCAGAAGACAAGTATGTAGACATCATTTATTTGGTCCATWAGTACAGTATATTTGTTGTTTGAGTTTACAAAACATCAAATATAAATAACCTGAAACTGTAACAAATACACAAAAATTGGCTTCTTACACAGACATACCAGGCAGTACAAACTGAAAATCTGAGTAAATTAACATTGTTTTACATTAATATACACAGTGCCAGGTAACATTTAAAAAACAAGTTTCAATGCATAGCACTTGACACTTCTGTGAATCTTTCAGGTAAGAGTATGAAAATGGTTAGATCTAGGCTAAAAATAACTCTTCTCTAGCCAAAAATAAAGGCATAATATTTATACCCAAGTTGCAGCGTTCCTACCCCACAGTGTTTCCCACTAGGAAATGATAGCTAAGGCTATTTACAGGGAAGGCAACATGCACGCCCGCGGTCTGCAGCTCAGTACCCAGCTCTGCTCAAAGGATCGCAAATTCTATTCCTACTTCAATACAGCAACAGTCTCAACAGTCTCAGCAAATGAACACGTTCACAGGAACGGAACCACCAAAGCCACCGCAGCCATGCTTTCCCTCTGCAACAAAGGATCTGACTTTCCGTTCCGAGCAGATCAAGGGCGGGAGCTTGCTCAGTCTAACGCTATGACCTCATCCAGCTCTTCAGTCTGCTCCAAGCGGAGCTTCTTGGTACTGGCACCCTCATTCTCTTCCAGTTTCCGCTTGCGGGCCCTGTCGTCCCCGCTGCCGTCGGAGATATTTGAAGGGCCTTCTTCATCTGAATCAACTATGAGCACGTCGTCTTGCTCTTGTGCTTATTTTGGAAAACAAAGCAAAGAACAATGATGTGTGGGAGACGTCAGTGGCTCACCAAGGCAGCAGAGTCCACGCCACCCGCACCGGCCCCGCGGGGAAGCTATCTAGTATGTGTGTGCTGCTTGCTGTACCAAGCACATCCACCCTCAGGAGAAGGGTTGCTACTGGGGAGCCCAACTGACCCATAGCAATCGCCTATTTTTTTCCAAGCAAAACAAGAAACTGTGACTAGCATGTAATTCAAATGCATCATCATGCCTCCTGAGTCCCCGCTGAGAAGGGGAGGGCGCCCTAAGAGAGGAAAGAGCGCAACCGCAACAAGCCACTTACAACGGCCAGGACTGCTCTGAGCACTGTGCACACTCATCTAATCATCCCTATAAAGAAGACAACATTATTATCCCACTTCCAGAAAGGAACCAGAGGGACAGATGGGCTCCCTGTAGTCACAGCAGAGACCCCACACTTGTGCTCTTTAACCCTACCCCAAAGAGTGTCTCCATGTGCAAACCTAAAGCAGAACCACACCTTCCCCACAGCCTTCAACACTGGCCACGATGGAGGGCCAGGGCTTGTTTCACAACAGGAATTAAGACCTTTTGTCTTACAGAAAATGCTCCTGTTGGGGGAGAACAGACCAGCCTAAGAGGGCCACTTCCATAGCTTCAAAGTTTACCCCTAAATCCTCAGAGGATGCTACAGGCCAGGGCAAACATTCTAAAGAACTCCAAAAGACAAGTACTCACATAAGGGGAAACGCAACTTAAAAATGGTTAACCCTTCAGCTTCCTGCACAAAATAGAGGGGAACTCAGGAGAGACCCTGGTCCAACCAGAGAGCAGCAAAGGATCGGGTATCTGAAAGGCAGCAGCGTCAGCAGGCCCTCTAGAAACACTCTCAGGCGGGCTTTGCTCAGGCACCTGCCCTCCTGGAAGCCCATACCCACCCTGGCAGCACTTGCTCAAAGGGCCGGATGCACAGTTTATGGATTCCAAATAAACAGCTAAAGTAGGCAGCTTAGGCAGAACAGACCATGGACCAGGAAGTTAGCCCACAGCTTGCTGTGGAGATTCAGAAAACCGCTCCCAATCCCTCTAGGAATATCCTGGGGTTGTAAAGGTCTACATGACTCATGAAACTCAAAACCCCATTATATAATCAATTCCAAACTCAGCCTTGGTATTTTCCTCAGTGTCCATCAGAGTACCAGCTTGTTCAGTCCTCTGGCTTGACGGTGGCTCACCTGTGGAGGTGGAAGGCTGGGCACCGTCATCGCTGCCATTGGCAATGCTTTTGGCAGCATCTTCAGTTTGTTTTGGCCCCACTTTTTCAGGGGTGTCACCAACTACCTCAAATTCAACATCCTTTCCAAGATCTTCGCTGAAAGAGAAACAAAGGCCGTAAAGTTTGTGCTGTCCATTCCACAGTAAAGGAGCAGGGACATCCTCACAGCTCAGAACGCACAATGTGACCCCGGAAGGTTCTGGTTTCCAGAACACCCTCAAGAAAAGACCAGAGCAGCGCTTCTCTAAGTCGAGTGATAGAGGCTGAGTTTTCTTTACGTCCTACTCATGCAGAGACTAAGGTGGAAGTCCCGCAGCCCAGCAAGTCTGTATGTCCTTTCTCGGCTGCTCTGCCCAAAGATCCTTCACTCCATTTGTGACCCCAACCTTGGTGTTCTGGGGATGGGGTTATGTGGTTTCTGGGTTTCCCCAGCTTTATAGACAACTCCCAACTCTCATACATGAGTTCCAAAATATGCATCAAATTTTACGTGTCAAGGTGAACAGAGAATGCACGCTTTTAAAGGCAGTTCTGTTCTGAGAGTTAAAACACAGGGTGAGAAAAACAGACACGAAGAAAGACCACATGCTAACGTGCTGTTCCTCGGACCCTTGGCCGCTCTGTCCTGTCCTGCTGTTTTCTATCACAAGTAAACACGAGCTGCCGCTGCTCCCCAGCTAGTGTCGCAGCCAAGGCAGGGAGAGCGCAGGGAGAGAGGTCAGCTAGCTTTGAGTCCATTATGTAACTTAGTAGAAGTTATAGTCCCACTAACACTGTGAACAGCAGGCAAGACCACACTTAAAGTACACTGACAGGGCACTGGAGGACGGCTCAGAGGTTAGGAGCACTCACTGGCTGCCCGTCCAGCAGACCTGGCTCCACTCCTAGCGCCCACAAGGAGGCTCACAGCCACCTGTGACTTCAGTTTCAGGGAACGCAATGTCCTACTTGGACATGCGCAAACATGGCACACAGACATACATGCAGACAGAACAAACACCCATACACACATAAAACCCACTTCACCTGGCTGACGCCAGCTGTTCTGACCTCTACATTTGCACTGTCATGCTGCATATGAAGGCGTGTGCATATGAAGTGTGTACATACACTCACTACACTCTTAGATACACTCAGAATACATGTAATTTTAAAAAGTGTGAAAAAGAAAAAAACCCATCAAGATCTTATAGCTGAATTATGGAAATAAATGTACCTTTACAAATCTTCCTCAAAAGTTTATTATCTATACATTAAGATTTTAAGACTTTATTTCCCATGTTTCTTATAGTGTGCTACATGTGGAGTCAGCAGATCTGTGAATGTACCCAAGGAGCTGAACTTAGGCCTGCAAGCACAATCAACCCGAGCCATCTCAAAACGCCACAGAGGTGATGATCATAGCAGGAGTAGCAGCCATCTATCAGYCTCTGCTCGTCTTGAAACTGTCTGTTGTTTGTCCTTGCATTTCTGAATCCTAGCATTCTCCCATAGGCACAGCCCCTATGCAGCTCTACTGAGCAGTGGAGCTTCTACGTAGAAATCCCTGGCTCATCTCCTCTTGTGTGTCTTACAGTCCAGAACTAACAGTTCCTACCTATGAAGAATGTTGATCAGCAAAGTATAGTCCTGGAGGAAGTCATCTGCTTGAAGCCGGCTGCCATTTCTAATTCCAAAATCAGACAACTTCTTGGGGTTATTAGCTAGACGTGAACAGAATGAAGATGTTATAATTATGTTTTCACTGTGTGGGCAAGTTAGTTATTAAAAAGCCAAATCCATTATGGCTGGACTGCGTTCCTTAGAAATTGGCATTCTCCCTCTCTTGCCTCTCTTACTCTCTTAGCTTCTCTCTAGCCCTCTTCCCCCTTACCGTCCCCCCCCACGTGGTCATGGCTGGCCTCTACTTCTCTACTTTCTCCTTCTCTCTGCCTTTCTCTGCCTCTGCTACCCCCTTAACTCCCCTTCCCATGCCCTGAATAAACTCTACTCTATACTTAAAAAAAGAAAAAGAAAAAGAAAAAGAAATAGGCATTCTCAAGTCCTGACCCACAGGGCCCAAGAAAGTGAYTGAATTTGAAGACACAGCTTTATACAAGTGGTAACTAGTTAAAAACAAATTTGGGAGGTGGAGGCAGGGGATCAAAAGGCCAAGGTTATTTTCTGAGCCCGCTTGGGCTACACAAGACTTTTACTTATATATATATTTTTAAAGTATCCATATAGAAGGAGCCTGGCCACTCAGAGCAGGGTGCACACCCCTGTCACAGAGGCCATGTGAAGACATGGAGGAGAAGGCTTCAAGAGAAGTTTCTAATGGTTCAGTGCCCTAGGCTGTGAACAGCAAAGCAAGTGTGCGATCAGGTACTTAGGAATTCAGCCCCGAACACTCACCTACTGTAAGTACTTCAAGTGGAGCGGACGCAGAACAAAGACCTACAAAAGCACCCATTCAAAGCAAACTGATCCTGGAGCCCTGGGGAGCTGAGGGGGGGGGGCTCCATACTCAGTGCATGTTACTACATTCCATTCCCAAAGCGATCTACAATAGCTCACTGAACTCTTTAGGAACGAACAGTACAGAACAGCAGACAAACTTTCCTTCAGGATGAGGACAGCTGTCTAGAATATGGCTGGAATAGTAAACCAATCTCCCAAAACAGCCAGCCAACATATGACCTCTAATTACACACGACCTAATTAATACCTCAAATAATTTCTTAACCAGCAAAATTACTACCGCCCAAATCCTGATGCCTATTTTGGGGAGACAGGCTCTAACTTTATAGAYCAGGCTGGTCTTCAACTCAACAGCTCCTTCTGCCTCTGCCTCTGCCTCCTAAGTACCATGATCAAGACATGCACACCCACGCCTGGCTGGCCTCACATTTACCATGCAGGTAGACTGGCCTTGACCTTCCTGCTTCCTTTCTCCACTGAGGACTGGGACAGATGAGAGCCAGCACCCCTGGCTCCTGTCACCGGGTCGGAGCCTAGCAGTTTGGTTATGCGTGCCAAGCTGGACCTCTATCGGCAGACTAGATTCCTGCCCTCACACGAAATCTCAACAAAGTTTAGCATGAAGCTCAATTGGGCTGCAGAGTAACTGACCTAACAGGTGCCAATCTCTGTGTGATCTGATCTTGCCACTCTTGAAACAAACCCTAAGATTTACATTCCCCAGCAAGACGACAGCCTAAAGAGCGTGCTCCCCACCAACCTAGCCCTAGGCCCAAGACGTAGGCAGAGAACCGTTGGAAATGAACAAAAAGTATTCCAACGTGACGTGTAAGCTGCCAGAATCTGTGCATCGCATCTCTGACAAGAACCGAGGTACCAACGCCAGAAGGCTTCTGATCCTGAACGCCTCCCACAAGGCAACTGCCACGACTGTGCTAGCAAACACCACGATAACACACGCAATGAACAGAGCCCAGCTCCTCCCTCCACAGGGTTGCAGGTAAAAAGGGCAAGGGTGGTACCTTCTGTCTCTCCCTCTTCTGAAGATATCAGGATTGTGCCTTTCCCATCTTCGATTTGGACATCTGGTGCCACCATAGCAAATTTTTCTTTCACTATCTAAAAGTGGAAAATTAAATATTAATGTAGGTAATTAAAGACCTTAAGAAACCAATACTGCTTTTCTATACAAGCTTACTTTTCCACCTAGGAGTTACACATTACATAATTACTGTGTGTGTGGTATATGCATGTAAATGTACACGTGCCACAGTCCACATGGACAGACCAGACAAAAGCTTTTGGAACTGGGTCCCTCCTTCCACCAAGGGGCTGGGTCTTCTGGTTTATCTGACCCACCTAGTCTTTCTCTGGCCTCAGTTATCCTTTAATATCCTGTCTGCTTGAGAACAGCAGAGGCGCGCGCGCGCGCGCGCGCACACACACACACACACACACACACACACACACACACACACACACACACACAGTCTTACCTACGTGGTAAATACGGCTGCAGGAAACCAGAGGTGGCCCAGACCCCACCACCCCACATGTGCCCATGGGTGCAGGGCAGGGGCAGCCTGGGAGCCTGGAGAGGCTGCCCCTCCTCCCTCACACCAGGCTCAGGCTCCCCATCTGCACATTTCATCTCAGTTTCCACATCAACCCCGCCATGGAAAGTGTTTGACAAAAAGAATACCTGGATCCTCAGACAGCCTTTCCCACTTCAAATACAAACAGTGTCTCCCTTTATTTTCCAAGACGCAACGTAGAGACAACACTGTTGAATCCCGAGTAAAAAAGGAAACTACCCAAGTGTCAGCACTGCCTTCGGTCCTTTCAGCCCCACAATAAATACCAACCAACACCGTGTCCTAGGAAACAGCAAGTCACAAACCCTGCAAGGCGAGGCTACTACCTTGCAGTGAGGGAAAGTGAAGGTACCCAGCCTTACTCAATATTTGTTCACCCCACAAACCAGGCCAACTGCAGGACGTGTCATTTCTCAAAAATGTACACTACTGCCTGCCTGTCTCCTGCTTATCAGCACAGACGTAGCTGTGATACATATTCTACCAAGAACGCCTGCTCCTTTCCAGAGAAGACACATGTCCCAGAAACGCAGAGGGAGGCTCTGTCCACCCAGCAGCCAGTACTGCCCAGGGCAAATCCCACCCTGTGTGCTGCTAAGAGGGAAAGAGAAGCAGGCCTTGCACTTGCCTTGTCCTGTAAGGTGAGGACAGTTACTTTGTGGACATTCAGGCGCACAGTCACCTCTGGCTTGCTGGCACAAACATAACAGTTGGTGTTGGGAGGATCAAGTGCACAGGGCACCAAGAGCTTCTTCCTTGGGTTTGGCTGCTTATTCAGAAATATCTTCAGGAGAAGGGAAGAAAAAAAAAAAACACAAGCAGGAAGGCATCAGAAACATTGAGTTACCCTTTTTAAAAAAAAAAAAAAATTATGTATATGAGTACATTGTCACTGTCTTCAGACAGACCAGAAAGAGGGGCATCAGATCCCATTACAGACGGCTGTGAGCCACCATGTGGTTGCTGGGAATTGAACTCAGGACCTCTGGAAGAGCAGATGGTGCTCTTAACTGCTGAGCCATCTCTCCAGCTCGGGTTACCATTTTTTATAGATAAATCTAAAAATCTTTTTTCTTTCCCTTTTTCTTTTTTTTTTTTTTTTTTTTTNTTTTTTTTTTTGGCCTAACCATCCTAAACTTGCTCTGTAGACCAGGCTGGCCTCCAACTGGGATGCCCCTGCCGTAGCCTCTCAGGTGCTAAGATTGATCTGGGAGTGGGGGGAGAGCTGCACATATTCTCAGGGACCTTTTCAAATCATCCTCAGCTACACAGCGAGTTCACGCTAGCCTRGGCTACATATTACTTAGTCTTAAAACTCCAAAGGCATTTTTAGTGCACCTAGCACAAGAGAGGCACACACCTTAGATCTCAGAACTCAGGAGGCAGTGGGTCCCAGTTAGTTCGAGGCAGCCTGGTCCATACAGATCAGCCAGGGCAACATAGACATTATCTCAAAAACCAAAAGGAAACAAGGTTACTTACAGTTCTACACTGGTCTATTTTTCCAGATAAAATCTTTAATCCCTCCAGCACGATCAAGCCGGCAATCACTGCGTTAGTAGTAGCTATCGCAGGAATGATGTTCCCTGCCATTGCTGGAGGACAGAAAGAGACAAACATGGTCAGCAGTCAGAAGGAAAACTGTCCATGGCTTTGTTGATACGGCCTAAAGTACAAACAACTCACATTTTATATCAAACCTGCTCTTCATATTCATGCTGAAAATGTGCATCCTGAGGTTTGCAGCAGAAGTGACAAAATCCATTGCAGGTGGGTCGTCCTGCCAATAACAAAAGACAAGGCTTTGTCCCATCAATTTCACTAGCATTACCTCCTACACAGCCACATTTACAGGTGTGTAATGTTGTAGCCACACAGCCAGAACAAGGCAGACCTAAACCAGAGGCTGACACATGAGGCCTCGGCAAGTAGCACAGAGGCTGACCGGGGCAGGGGCCCTCTGGCTCTCGGGTCCAAGAACACTTATAACCACCATGCTCGCTAGGAAAGCATTCCTGCTTAAATAAATACAGTGCGAACTGGGAGGACGGCCCAGCTCCCAGCATCCACATGGTAGTCACATCCATCTATAACAACAGTTCAGGAGATTCAATACTGCCTTCGGGCCGTTGCAGGACACAGACACACAGGGAACACATATAAACGTGCAAGCACAACACTTACACATAGGCAATGAAAAATAAACATAAATATTTTAAAAAACAACAACAAAACCGGGACTGGAGAGACAGCTCAGTCAACCACATGGTGGCTCACTACCATCTATAATGGGATCCAATTCCCTTGTCTTAAGTGAGGGCAGTGTACTCACATGAAATAAATAAACCTTTAAAAACAACAACAACAGCAACAAAACCACGGGGTGTGGGGGGCTCGCACCTTTAACCCCAGCACTTGGGAGGGAGAGGCAGGTGGATCTCTGTGAGTTGAGGCCAGCCTAGTCTACAAAGCAAGTTCCAGGCCAGCCAGAAGTACACAGAGAAACCATCTCAAAAAAAMCAAAACACCCACAACAAAACCAAATGCACTTTCTGGGCCCATCAGTAGTGAGGCTGCCAGACATGCACAGAATCCAGGCAAGGATAACCTAACCTGTTTCAGTGTCTGCAAAGCTCCCGCCCCATGGTTTTTCCCAGCTATGGCTGTGAACTCAACTCTCAGGCTAGAGCTGAGCCTTGTACAGTGGGAGCTGCTGAGAAACGACTAAGAGGGAGCCTTTGTGGGTGGTGGGGGCTAAGGGGGCTAAGGGGCTGCCTCGCCACAAGCCCTGGATATCCTGGAACTTACTATGTGTGTTCTAACTCAGATCTATAGTGAGATGTAGCTGGTTTGCTCTAGAAACATGTACTTGTTTAATTATTTTTGGTTTTGAAGATAGGGATTCTCTGGGTAGCCCTGGCTATACAGCAGGCTGGTTTCGACTCAGAGATCCCCGGCCCCTGCCTCCTGAGTGCTGAGATAAAAGATGTGCACCACAACACCTGGCTACAAGCCTTTATTCTTTCTTTATTTTCTCTCTCTTTTTTTGCAAGACTTACTTTACGTATATGAGTACACTGTCACTATCTTCAGACACACCAGAACAGGGCATCGGGTCCCATTAYASATGGTTGTGAGCCACCATGTGGTTGCTGGGAATTGAACTCAGGACCTCTGGAAGAGCAGTCAGTGACTGAGCCATCTCTCCAGCTCCAAGCCTTAATTCTTAAATAGCCCAGGACAGCCAGGGCTATACAGAGAAACCCTTGTCTCAGACAAACAAACAAATTCTTAAATAGCCTGAAGGACTGGCAAGGCAGCTCAGGTTTAGAGCACTGGCTGCTTTCTGGAGATCCTGATTTCAATTGTCAACCAGTACCACATGATGGCTCACAACCAACCCACCTGTAATTCCAGTTCCAGGGCTCTGCCTATCTGGGCACCAGGCACACATGTCTTGCACATGCATGCACACAAGCAAAGCATTCACATACATAAAAAGTAAAACACAAAGCACATCTCTACAACTGTCCGCACACCACTAGGCGCAGAGTTTCAAGCCAACCACGCTCAACTCCAGGAGCTCCTTATTTGGCCTCAGTGAAGTAACAGAAACTTTCCAAATCACTAGAATAACAACAAAGAAAATATTTAAAAACCTACCATTTATAACACATAAACCAGAGGCTAGTGTTTATAAGAATTTCAAAAATCTAAATTCGCTAGCTTTGTTTTAGATGTCTTTAGATGTGATTCAACCAAAGTTTCAAAGTTTGTAGACACAGAGTTATCTGAGAATTCTAAAAATGGCCAATCATTTTTCCTTACTCTGAGACCCAGAGCAAACCTCTCCTCCCTTCCCATGGTGGGGATCAAACCCAGGGCCCACACACGCATGCACGCACGCCACACAAGCACTCCACTCGAGCCTCAGCTCCCACAGCAAACCTTCAAAGGTCACTGTAGGAATAAATAAACTTTGTCATTAACCAATGTCACCTGCAATTAAAATGCCAATTAAACTCAATGAACTCTCACTTAAGAAAAGCTAAATCTCGGTCTACAGAGTGAGTTCCAGGACAGCCAGGGCTATACAGAGAAACCCTGTCTCAAAAAACAAACAAACAAAAAACAAAACAAAACAAAAAGAAAAAAAGAAAAGCTAAGTCTTCCCAAGAACAAAACTAAGTTGGCAGAGTATCCCAGTAGGATGCGTGAGGCCCTTGAACTGGGCAAAGTGATGCGCATATGTGATAGGCCTTTGAGGCCGGCTTGGAGGAGAGATCCTGTCTCAGACACAACAAAACCAAAACAATGTCATTTTTTCTTCTTTTTTTGTTTTTTTCGAGACAGGGTTTCTCTGTGTAGACCTGGCTGTCCTGGAACTCACTCTGTAGACCAGGCTGGCCTCAAACTCAGAAATCCGCCTGCCTCTGCCTCCCAAGTGCTGGGACTAAAGGCATGCGCCACCATGCCTGGCTTTGGTTTGGTGATGCTTAAAAGGTAGGACCTGATGGGACATCCTGGTGCAGTTAGAGCCAG
>BDUI01008752.1:41447-53211 GCA_002335545.1 Apodemus speciosus
TGTCCTGGAACTCACTCTGTAGACCAGGCTGGCCTCAAACTCAGAAATCCGCCTGCCTCTGCCTCCCAAGTGCTGGGATTAAAGGCGTGTGCCACCACCGTCTGGCTACAATGTCATCTTATTTGTGTATTGAGAGGCCTTGCTGATTTGCCTTTGAGACAGGCCACTCTCCAGACTGGGCTAGGACGGGAGTACAGGAGTGACCTTCTACCTTTTCTCTCAGACGTCTTCTGTGAGTCCCCCCGACTCACTTCAGCAGAAAGGCGATCTTAGAGCTGAGTGTGGCAGCACATGTTTAGTGGGTGGCCAGCCTGGGCTACCCACTAAGACTCTGTTGCATAAGCTGACAACGTGTCTCAGCACAGACAAGGGCCTAGGCTGCGTCGTGTGTGTGTGTGTGTGTGTGTGTGTGTGTGTGTGTGTGTGTGTATGTGCAGGCAAAAGAAATTTTTTTAGGTCCGATCAGGCAAATGAGCTGCTGCCTCCAAAGGCCGAGGACTTAACATCTGTTTTTCTAAGTCGGTAAAACATCCCACTGGAATAGATTATGTTCTAGTCAATATTAGCATAAGATACATGAGTGTTACGAGAAGCCAAAATAAAAATTTGTGATATTTAAGTTTATGCACAGAAAATTCAAATTCTAATAGAACTGGAGATAAAGGCATTCAAATGAAATTGGTAATAACCCAAACTGTTAGCTTTCTCTTGGAGCACAGGAACAACACAAGTGAGGTATTGAAGTCACGGACAATTTTTCAAAACAAACCTTATCCCAGATGAGCTCTGCTCCATCCCCCTTCTCGGCTAAATGGACTCTCAGAGTCTCGATGCTCTTTGAAAACAGGCTTGCGTAGCTCTTTACATCCAGAACCTGCTGGTCTTTCAAACCCAACTGGGGTTCATTTTGTTGATCAGCATTGGCTTCTTCTCCTAAAAATGGACAAGCATGTTTCATAAACTCCATCTTGCTGTACTCAACAGATTCAACTTGTTTGGCCCCCACTCCACCCCCCAAAACGGGGTTTCTCGGTGTAGTCCTGGCACTCACTCTGTAGATCAGGCTGGTCTCGAACTCAGAAATCCGCCTGCCTCTGCCTCCCAAGTGCTGGGATTAGAGGTGTGTGCCACCACCGCTGGGTCCAGATTCAACTTGTGACCATTAAGATTTACRAAGAGGCCGGGTGGTGGTGGCGCATGCCTCTAATCCCAGTACTTGGGAGGCAGAGGCAAGCCGATTTCTGAGTTCGAGGCCAGCCTGGTCTACAGAGTGAGTTCCAGGACAGCCAGGGCTACACAGAGAAACCCTGTCTCAAAAATAAAATAAAATAAAGATTTACAAAGAGATGAACTTCTCGATATTGTCACTATGAGCATGTATGCAAGGACAGTCTGAGGCTGCAGATGCTCGAACACCGCATCACGATCGCACAGTCCTTTTGGGACATTCAAGAATATAATGGCAGGGCTGGAAACATGACTGCAGTTACGAGCACCGGCTGCTCTTCTGTCCCTGGTGAACCCACACTCATGAGCACGCACCCACATAGCTGGCAAATAACTGTAAAGGGGGAAGGGTGAGCACCATACTATGCCCAGCAGTTAAGACGCCGTTCCACGTGCCCAATGCTACTCTGAAGTTCAACCATGCTGTGCGCTGCAGCACGGCTCACATAAAGTACAGTACCCCCGGGACAAAGAAGTAGTCACTACAATTGTTTTGTTTCCTTGAATATCAATTTTAAAACTGTGTTTCTAAAGTAAATCTTAAAGAAACAATCACAGAGTACAAAGGCAGATCTGCACATACAGCCACCACAGCCCTTTCAGGAATAATGAAGCCATGATGTCCGAATCAGTGACAGTTAAAAAACAAAACAAAGCAAAACAGAGACAACAGGCAGCTTGTGAGGGCGGGGTTCTGCTGGGTGTCTAAGAGGGCGGTGGCAGCAGCTCCTCTGGAGCAGTGTGGGACCCAAGCTCCCTCATGCAGACACACAGCACAGCTGCCGTCCCGGGGTCGGGACGCGGGAACTGGCTACGCTCTTTACCTTGGCTCTGCACTTCAGCCCAGTCCAGTGGAACTGGAGGTTTCCTCTTGCGCCAGAGTTTGTCCATTGTCAGCAGATACCTAATATCATCTTTAAAAAGCTGAAATAAACAAATCCCATTAATCCTATAGAATCTAAGTTAATAAAAACAGATCAAATTAGGTTGATTTACTAAAATTATGCCATGAAATCAGGCTTAAAGGCCCAGTATATGTAAGCAGAATAACAATTTCTAACACCACAGAAAAATATCAACTATTTGGAGCAGGGATTCAGCACCCTCAGTTCTGCTGGCCACCAGGCCCTCCTACAACCCCACAACCACTCCACAGGTCAGTCAGGAGTCCAATGACACAAACTAAAGGGCTCAATAAAACGCAACCCAGTCTCTCAATACTCTATATGTACTAATACGTTCAGAGGCCTTGTGCTCTATTTCTGTCCTTTTTGTTTTGGGGGTGGGGCTAGGGAACATCTTAAACTTACAAACAGTTAAGAGATTCTGGGGTGGCTAAGAAGAGCTAAGGATTCTGTAATTATGAAAGCCAACAGAAGTGAGGCTTAGCTTGAGCAGTAAGGCGTCCCCATCACAAACAGCCTAGAGACTGCTCAGGAAACCATCAGCAGACAACAGTATAAACCGAGAATAAAGGGCTTAGAACTCGAGGGTGACTTAGAGCAGGTAGGCTGAACTGCTAAGAGGATCTGAGGAAGAGAGAGGTGCAAGGACCTTCTAAATACATTACATTAAATTAAAAAAGAAGGAAGTAAGCCTTGCTGAGATTCGGCTCGGTGACAGCCATGCTTATCAGATGTGCGGCCCTGGGGCTGGAGAGATGCTTCAGAGGTTAAGAACACTTTTTTTTTGGTAGTTTTTTTTCAAGACAAGGTTTCTCTGTATAGCCCTGACTGTTCTTGAACCCAGAGATCCTCCTGCCTCTGCTTTCTGAATGCTGGGATTAGAGGCACACACCACCAGCACCTGGTGGTTAATCCTATTGCTTTTGCAGAGTACTAGGGTTCAGTTCCCAGCACCTAAGTGGCAGCTCATTATCATCTGTAACTCTAGTTCTCTCTGATCAGACCACTACTTCTGAGCTGAACACCACACATGGTGCACATACACTTGCATGCAAAACATCTGTACACATAAAATAAATTGTAAAAAAAGAGGGAAGGGAAATCCAATTAGGAAGGGAGAACGATCAAGAAGAAAAGATGCCTAACCTTGGTAAAGAGCTTAACTGGATCATATCCAGTGGACTTAGCCCATTCCTTAGTGGAAATACGCTTAATGTCTCCGTCTTCATTAGACGCTCGGGCTCTGGCTTCAGCCTCTGTTGGTTCCCCTACAAAAACAAACATCGTATTTTCAACATACGATTAAGTTCTCACCCATGGGAGAAAAGTCACTGGTGGAAGTCAACACATTCAGAGCTCCAGAACAGTAGCGTGAATACCAGTGTCTTTTTGTGCCGTTTACATGCATGGGTGGTTTGAGTTGCATGTGTGTGTGCTCCAAATGGTTGACTGCCCGTGGAGGCCAGAAGAGGGTATGACATCCCTTGGAACTGGAGTTACAAAAGGTTGCGAAGCAATATGTGGATGCTGGGAATTGAACCCGGGCCCTTGAGAAGGGCAGACAGTACTCTGAACCCGAGCCATCTCTCCAGCTCCGAGCCTCGGTCTCTAGCAGCACACAAGTTACGGTGTAAAGCACAGTCTATAAACAGAACAGGGCACTAGTACTAACAGCCCCACTGAGTAGACCCGAGAAGTCTCGTCTTGATTTCATCAGTGAAATGCACTTTGTTAAAAGGTTTCAAACCGGCAATGAGAGGATGGGCGTGGTAGCGCACACCTTTGCTTCCTTGCTGTGGGAGGCAGAGGGCCCTCTCTGAGCTCCAGGACAGCCAAGTCCACCTAGGCGTTCCAAGCTAACGGCCACATACAAAGACCCTTTCCTTACGAAAGGCACCAGTCACTTACAAGCAGCTTCAGGGTCCGCTCTGTCAGGGGAAACTTCTTGATCAGCGTCTTCCTCTCCAAACAGCTGGCTACAAATTTCAGAATAGTGAACTTTTAGTTTTAGGAACAGGCATTTGGAACTAATGTGATTTTTGCTCCACAAATAACTAATTTACAGTAGTCCAAATTCTTAGCAGGGATATGGTAAACAACGATGAATCACAGTCAATAATTCTAGGACTATCAAGGCACTGCAATCTGACCATGCCGTTTGCTCACAGCACTAGGCTAGATCTGAGACGTGCATCCACACCTACTGGCTAGGTTCCAAACCTTCCAATATGAAGATGTGTTAGCGAGATGGGCAAGCTTCCTTGTCGGAGAACAATTTAACACCAGGACGCTTGCAAGGCCCCCTTGGCTAGCTGCTCCACAAACGCTGCACATTAGAGTTGGCTGGGAACGATTACTGAACAGGGTTGGAGATCCAAACCCGGCCTCAGGCACACCAGGCAAGTACTATGCCACTTTGCTGCACCCCAGCCCCACTCAGTATTTTTAACTTCCATTGTGATTTTTGTTTAACCAATGGGTTATTTATAAGTATGTTTTCATATTTCCAATTATATACATTCGTACAAACTTAGTTACGTGCCTGTGTCCAATAACCAGACTAAACATCTAAAATTTCGTCCACAGCATGCTAAGAATGCTGTCTGAGTGAGACCCAGGAAAGCCACTGCTGTTTCTTCACCATATTTAACCACTGTAAACACAGCTTTTTAGAAGTATGTAAGTAAAAGTGGCCTCACTTTCCATGATCGGTTCTGAAAAATATGTCAGAAGTATGTAACTCTTACTTGAACAAATACTTGGCCCATACGATGCAGTGGATAGGTTCTGAAGGTGTGTTCCGAATCGTACAGCCAGGGAATGTTCTCTGCGTCGGCTTAGGATGACATTCGTAACACTCAGTCACACCCTATGACATTAGGACACAGGAAAGTGGTGACCCCACAGGGATTATAACGTAGACACTACATTCCTTCATTTACATTCCAACTGGGTTTTATGTCGTCAAGAAAAATTTTAAATATTAGTGACTGCAGGTTGGAGAGATGGCTCAGTGGTTAAGAGCACTGACTGCTCTTTCCAGAGGTCCTGAGTTCAATTCCCAGGAATGACAAGGTAACTCACAACCATCTGCAACGGGGTCTGATGCCTTCCTCTGGTGTGTCTGAGGAGAGCATTGGTAATAAATAAATAAATCTTAAAAAAAAAAAAAAGAATGACTGCAAAATCCTTACTGTACACATAAAGAGTCTAATCTGAATACAAAGGTTAAATGAAGACACAGCCATAGCTAAGATGGAACTGGGACTCCTTACTATAAGGAAGGCTAGAGAGACAGCTCAGAGGTCGTAACTGATTGCTCTTCCAGAGGTCCTGAGTTCAAGTCCCAGCAACCACATGGGGACAACCATCTGTAATGAGATCTAGTGCCCTCTWCTGGTGTGGAGGCATACATGCAGGCAAGATGCTGTAAACTTAATAAACAAATCTTTAAAAATGAAACAACAAAAAAACTAGCCGGGCACATGCCTTTAATCCCAGCACTTGAGAAGCAGAGGCAGGCGGATTTCTGAGTTCGAGGCCAGCCTGGTCAACAGAGTGAGTTCCAGGACAGCCAGGGCTACACAGAGAAACTCTGTCTCGAAAAACCAAAAAATTAAAAATTAAAAAAAGAAAAAACAAAAACAAAAACCCAAAAGCTTTCTTGCCTTGTATTTAAAAATGACAATCAAAATTAACAGATTTTGATCTGTTAATGCCCTAAATATCCTCATATCCCAGTACCTCAACACCCTTAAAAAGTCTCATAAAAATGAGTACACCAGAATGATTTTCAATCTCAACAGACACGAGGATGTAGGAAATACCACGGTGTCCCCAGTGTGGGGCCATCAGATGAATCCCTTTTTACCTCAGCACATCTCAACCTCAGCCTTCACACGGAAGCATAAAACAATGTCCTTCCACTAACAGTTAAAAAATCAAAACCCACAAGTGGTTTTAATATACATTAATGATGGATTCAGGATTTGCTCCAGAATAATGTTGTGCCCTTCATCTTCCAACAAAATGTCTTGGACGAAGCCACTGACAAGCCGCCGTGGTTTGTGTGACCGTGGGGGAACAAAGAGAGCCACTGCCTTCATGTGCCCAAAGACACCGGGTCCCCCACTGAGTCTATGCCTCAGCACGCCATGACGACCTCTGCAGAACACACAGAGTAGGTGTCCAAGTTGTAGCAGAAGACAGGGCCACTTTGTAACAGATACCCCCAGTCAAAAACCACCAGACGAGCCAGCGCATTTCAGGTAATTTTTAAAAAGGAATTCTCCAAACAGAGCCTTTAATGTTTATTCCTGAAGAGCAAACCAATTCCAATCCCAGGATCCTATAACCAGAGGTCGACGAGTGTTCACCGTCCTCTTGTGCTCTTTAGTTTTCCCGAAATGCTTAAACTATTTCAAATACACCCAGATGGTCTCAGTTCTCTTCAGACCTGCACACCCAGACTCCTTCAGATAAAATTTACAACACTGACCTGGATTTAGGACTAACCAATTCTATAGCTGAACCAGACTCCCAAACCCAAAAAGCAACCTAATTTATTACATTTATAAGTGTGTGTGCAGGTGCACAGGAGCAGCTCTGCACGTGTGTGGGAACCAGAGGGCAGCTTGTGGGAATGTGTTTTCTCCTTCCAACATGAGGGCCGAGGGCTCAAGCCCAGGTGGTCTAGCTTGGCAGCAAGACTGACTGGCTCATTAGCCCACAAGAAAGATCTGATTTGTTTTGAAGTCAGGATCTCACTATATAGACCAGGCTGGCCTTAAAATCAGATCCTACTGTCTCTGCTTCCAGTTGCTGGGAATAAGGGCTTGAACTACCAAGCCTGGATCACTGAAATTCTTTAAAGTTTGATTTATTGTCTGTCATGTACAACATGACACAAAGTCCATGACTAAGAATTTTTGTACATCAGACAGGCGGTGGTGGCGCACACCTGTCATCCTAGCACTCTGGGAGCCAGAAGCAGGTGGATTTCTGAGTTCGAGTCCAGCCTGGTCTACAGAGTGAGTTCCAGGACAGTCAGGGCTATACAGAGAAACCCTGTCTTGAAAAAACCAAAAACCAAAAAAAAAAAAAGAAAAAAGATTTTTTTTTTTGGTACAATTTCTTATATCAGTCTAAGGATYTGTTGCTGTTGTTGTTGTTGTTGATTTGAGACGAGGTTTCTCTGTGTAGCCCTGGCTGTTGGTGCTCTCTGTAGACCAGGCTACCCTTGAACTCAGTGTTCCACCTGCCTCTACTTCCCAAGTGCTGGGATTAAAGTTGTATACCTGGGGCTGGAAAGATGGCTCAATGGTTAAGAGCACTGACTGTTCTTCCGAAGGCCATAAGTTCAAACCCCAGCAACCACATGGTGGCTCACAACCATCTGTAATGACATCTGAGTCCCTCTTCTGAAGTGTCTGAAGACAGCTATAGTGTACTGACATATAATAAACAAACAAATTTTTAAAGTTGTATGCCACCACACCTAGCTTGGTCTAAGGATTTAATGGCTACATTAAGGTAACAAAGCAGTAGAGTCAAAGGCTCTCTTCCTTCACCTTAGATCATCCTAGGCTTTATTTGAGGGTAGGGATTTGCTGGGAACTGAATAAACCCAGAGACCCATGCAYCATCGTGTCTTATCTGGCATGAAATCTCTACACCTTGGATGCTGACCTGTTTCTGTTATACAAACCCCAAGTTTTTTCCTTCCCAGGTCTCAAGTAAGTGGAAAAAAATCAAACAGTGTCTCTTCACCTTCTTAATAGTGGTCACCTGTCCGAGATACCCAGCAGTCCCACTCTCAATGAGAGGCACGTCAGCGGCCAGACACATCCTATTCACATGGTTTCGTGCAGCTGAAAGAAAACAGCAGTGAGCAGTTTGTCCTGGTGACACCAACAAGTCCAGATGGCAATGACGGACATGTCTTGCTTTCAATAAAGCAAATGTTCATTGTGAGTGTGGGAATGTAACTTGACTATAACGAGACCACTTCTGCCTGTTAGGGCTGCAACACTGGGCTACACCTTGGTCATTACAGGACACTCAAGCAAAACTAGAACCTAGGAATTGATATTGCAAATTCACTCTAGAAAACACTTCTAGAAATGATCCCAGGTGCTGGGCTGTGAGTGCAGCCTGTCTGGTATGTGTAAGGCCCTGGGTGTGACTCAAGGTACTTCTACAATCTCCCAAGTGGGGCTGGAAAGATGGCTCAGCAGTTAGAAGTACTTGCTGTTCTTTCAGCCGGAGAATCCAAGGTTTAGCTCCCAGGACCTACAAGATGGCTCAAAACTGCCTGTAACTACAGTCCAGGATACCTGGCCTCCTCTTGTGGAGTCTGAGTGCTGGGACAGCACATATTACAGACATACATGCAGACAACACACACATTCACATAAATAAATTTAAAGGAAAACTATCAAAAGCATTAAGAAGGTGGGAGCGGCACGCACCATGTCCATGCATTCTCTAACAGGTCCCCATGGTGGATGAGAGAGACAGAAGACGGAGCACAGTCCTCGAGTCCCTCGGGCACCCAGTGTCCTCCCTTTCAGTAACCACTATGCACACTTGCAGGCTACTTTGTTGCTTCACGCAGTCCTGGCTGGCCCACAGCTTGCTACACAGGGCAGACTAGACTTGAACTTAGAAATCCACCTACATCTGCCTCCTAAGTACTGAGATAAAAGACATGCCCACCGTGCCTGGCTTACCAGAAATAGATTTGTCACACCTCTGAAGATCTAGTCTAGGATCTTGTGGTACAGGTACAGCTAGAGTAATCCTAGAGTCACAGCCTTTAACTGGAGCAGCCTACACTGGGAGGCAGAAGCTCATGCCAGAGACTAAGGCAGGAGGATTGTTGCCATTTTAGGGCCAGTCTTGGGGAGCATGGTGAGTTCCAAACTTGCTTGGGGCAGAAGGCGACTGTCACCCACCCCCAGCCAGTTCTTGCTTCCTTTTGGGTCTCCTAGTTCTAACTCACACCTGGTCTTTAACGCTAACACTCTGCCATGGGGAGGGGGAAACAATGAAACGTGAAACATGAATCGCCTTACCTCTGTTATCTAATGCGTTCATAACCAATATAAACTGCCGAAAAAACTCCACATTATAATCTGGGCTAGAAAGCAAAATGGGAAAAAAAGGTCACCAACACTGGCCTCATGTATGATTTTCTCAGTATAGTCCTGAAAAGGATAAAGAACTGTAAAAATAACTGTTGGCGGAGTATATGCCATAGATACAGGACGGCTGGGACTGTCCTAACATAAACACATCTTAAAGGAACTATCCTCAAATCTCTCTCCTTTCTGACCTAAGGCACCGAGACAAACTCTTCAACTGGCAGAAAGCTGGCATAGCCTCACTGTGCCTCCCACTACACGGAATTCTCAGGGCAGCAAGTGCCTGGGAACATGCTAGGAGCACATTCCCAGGATTGGCTGGGCCTAAGGCTTCACCTCACATGGTCACCATCAGGCTGGGTTCAGGCCCCTCGGGGCTCTGCTTTTAGCAGCAATGGAAAAGAGGCACAGGGTAAGAGAGTCATAGGGCGATAGGCAGGTCTGCAAAGCAAACATCCAGAAAATTAGAAATAGCCCCAGAAACAAATGCCCTGAGAAAGTGTAAGGCTCTCTCTGATTCTAGCCCTTCATAGAGGGACTCGGGGGAGGGGTGTGCCCACAGATCCTCGAACTGACACCTCTCTATAAGGGCAGACTTACCTGTCATCACTGAAGTAAGTACAGTCAGACCCTCACTATACACAGCCTTGGAGGATCCTCAGGCATCAAAATACAGTTCTTTCTAAGCTTCCAATTAAGTTCCTTACAGATATTAAAACATCTCTTAGCTAAATAATTCAAGTGCACAGCCAATAGCAATAACAATGGCACTGATGCGGACACAGACTCATCATGTAAATATCTAGAAGTCATCCTAAAAATGCAGAATGGCTCGGGGCTCACATACATGCCAGATAAAAATGCCTTACACTTTAAAGACTTAATTAAAAATTCATAGCAAGGACTGGAGAGATGGCTCAGTGGTTAAGAGCACTGACTGCTCTTCCGAAGGTTGAGTTCATATCCCAGCAACCACATGATGGCTCACAACCATCCATAACGAGATCTGACGCCCTCTACTGGCGTATCTGAAGACAGCTACAGTGTACTTACATATAATAATGAACAAATCTTTAAAAAAATTCATAGTGAACAGCTTTGTAACAAAATGATATGCATACTTCATGATGCTGTCATGGTGGGCCTCAATGTTTGCTTGAGGGTGGAACTGGAGCACACTTTCTTTGGCAACCTGGGAAAAGCAACAGGAAATCACTGTTAACATTTGTGTTGGCATTTGAAATCTGACTGACATATACATGGATACTTCAGTGACAATGTGGTAATGTTATTTATGCACAAAAACTGTGGTAAGATCTGATCGAGTATATTAGCATTTATAAAATTAATGTCTGCTACATGTGGCCGTACACACTTCTACATGAATGGCAAGCTTCAGAAAAAATAGACACCATGAGGCTGGGGCTCAGGAAAAGCATTTGCGTTGTCCCTATAGTACAGAACTAAACTAAACTAAACTGCCATAACCACGCTCATTCACTTAAGAGCCTAAGAAGTCTTCCGTAACCATCCAGGTAAACGTAACAGCTTAGGACGGGCTGCTACCACAGGAAGAACTTAGTCAAAAACACAGCAAAAACAGCCCCTGGGAAGGGAGCTGCAGTAGAAAACATAAAAAACAAATTGCAATGGTGTTGGGGGGAGGGCACAGGCAGAAAATAGGACAACAGGACCTCTGACCTCGCCAAGCCAAGAGAAAGATTCAAAACAGCATCTTTTCTCCCTGGGACGTAAAGGAACAAACTTAAATATGAAGAGGACATAAAAGACAACACGAATACAGGACTAAGCACAGTTGCTCAGTTTCCTTCCAGCCAGCCAGGGACCCGAGTCACTCCCTCATTCTTTGCACTCTTCAGGAGTGGTGAAGGCTCAGGTGCCTGGTCACCGGAGTTCAATCCCCAGGACCCCTGCAGTGGGAGGAGAGGGCTAGACCCACTTGTCCTCCAACTTCCATTCCCATGCAAATGGCGCGCACAAGTGCCCCATAATAAGTGAATGAAATGTTAATCATAGAAATGGGAGTCACAATCCTGTCAGTAGGTCAAAGGGTCCTAAATGCAGTCCGGGGAAGTTACCTGAGCCTTTGATCTTCCGACATGTTTCTTTTGAAACAAGAACTGCCGGTTGAGGTTGCTGACATCGATGGTGTCCAGATCAATCTACAAATGCAGAAATCCAAGTAAGTCACAAGTAAGGAGCGACACCACTAACGTCACCATTCGCAACCCAGAGCTTACCAGCAGTCAAAGTGCTTTCCTGGACAAGCCACACCCAAATTGTTAAACAGATAAGCACTGCATTGAAAGATTATGGGAAGAACAGCATATAAAACAAAGGTAACCGGGCGGTGGTGGTGCACGCCTTTAATCCCAGCACTTGGGAGGCAGAGGCAGGCGGATTTCTGAGTTCGAAGCCAGCCTGGTCTGCAGAGTGAGTTCCAGGACAGCCAGGGCTACACAGAGA
>BDUI01008752.1:63030-76116 GCA_002335545.1 Apodemus speciosus
TTGGTTTTTTCGAGACAGGGTTTCTCTGTGTAGTCTTGGCTGTCCTGGAACTCACTCTGTAGACCAGGCTGGCCCTGAACTCAGAAATCCGCCTGCCTCTGCCTCCCAAGTGCTGGGATTAAAGGCGTGCGCCACCACGCCCGGCAGTTATTTCTAATTAAATATTGAAAACACCTTATTATAATTGAATCAAAACCTAATATAACCATGAATTTACTAACTGACCCTTAACTTGAATTACCTTATCATCCTAAACAGTTTGTAAGAGCAACTATAAAAGGACTGGGTCAAAGCCTTGTGTTCTTAATTGAGTTGCATAGGCACAATATTAATTTCAAATTTTATATCAATATACAAATTTATACCAATGTAAACCTTAATTCTATATCAATATATAAAATCTGTACCAATGTAAGAAATTGTAATTTCTATTTTACATCAATTACAAAGATTTCTTTTTTTGGGGTTTTGAGACAGGGTCTCTCTGTGTAGCCCTGGCTGTTCTGGAGCTCACTCTATAGACCAGGCTGGCCTCGAACTCAGAAATCCGCCTGCCTCTGCCTCCCCGAGTGCTGGGATTACAGGCGTGCGCCACCATGCCCGGCCCCACAAAGATTTCTATCAATGTAATATTATGGCTACACAATGCTTCGTTCAAAAATAAATTTTGTAGTCCATCCCATCTATTTACTCTCTGTTCAAAATTATGACCATTTCCAAACTATACCTTAAAATGACAACATATCTATAATTTGTAAAATAACCATAACCAGACACCCAAACCCAAGGAATCAGGCTGATGACTCTCCATGGCTTCCTCCTGCTGAATACAAGCAACAAGAAATTCTTTAAAGGGGTGGGAAGGAATAGGAAAATTAGAAAAATTGGTTAGACTTAAAGCTAGCCTTAGCATCTGTTATCCAGTCTCTGTATTCTTAGAGGGCTCAGGGCTTGACTGAAGTTCTGACTGTATCCATCTGAAAGGTTGAATGAAGCAAGGTCCTCTGGAATTAGCAGCAGTTCCTGAAGTTGTTCTGGAAGCAAGTCTCTGGACAGCATCAGGAAGCAGGTAGCTGGAACAGCAGGTCATTTCAGGATCTCTGAAGATGAACCTAGTCAAAACTGTACATTCTGTAATATATGAATCTCACAACCAAAATTTTGGTACCATTAAGATAATTGTATGAATCGTACAAAGTACACAGATCAATTAAGGATGAATTTTGTTCCTTTTTTAAGTGAAAGACACATTGTTTTATGAGCTAATTTGATCAATAACCAATTGTAATAAATCTTCATTCATGCCATATGAAAGAAGGCACGAAGAATCTTATGGGTTCCATATCCAAGAAGATTTATTGTCTAATTTTAGCTGAAGTTTCGGTCACAGATATTTTTATGTCTAAGCCAATTACTAGGCAGTTCCTATGTTGAGGAATCAGCAAATCAAGTTAACTGTCCTGTTTGATTTGCTTGAAGTTTTCTTCTGTTGCCAGATCTTCAGGAGGTCTACCTCTGCTCTATCTGATCCATATCACTCTGGAAGGGGKCCAAAGCTTTYTTCTTTTTCCTGTCAACACAATTACAGAGCCTCTCTCCCAAAATAGCATGTCCTTAGTCCAGTGCCCAGAAATCATTAAAGGCATAGCTTGATCTCTGTCCCAGAGGAATTTTAATATAACCACCAAACTCATAACCATGTGCATTCTGATAATTAAAATAATTCAATGCAATTAAAGCAATCGACACAAATATTATGTTGAGATAGTGCTCCTGCACCATCTCCTGTCTGGCCAACATGAGATCAAGGACTAAGTTATTTATATATCTATGTAACTGAGGGAAATGTGTGCTTTTGTTGGTACCTCTCAGGATGGGACAACTAGGCACTGATGACACCTAATCTCAGCCTCTGCTGATGGCAGCAGGCAATTAAAGCCATAGCTACTAACCTGTTATTTAAACTTGCATTTAAATAAGTCTCTTTGAAAGAGTTAGAAAACATTAAAGAAAGAAAGAAAGAAAGAAAGAAAGAAAGAAAGAAAGAAAGAAAGAAAGAAAGAAGGCCATAGCCGATGGCTCCTGGCTTAACCTGGGTACATATGGTACCCAACAAAAGCAGCTAGGTGCTGACAGCACTTACTGACTCTTAAATTTCTTTAAAATCATTTTTTCATCCAATCTCCCTAACTTCTCCCTTCTATCCTTAAAAACAAATTAAATTTATTTATCCCTATTCTTTGATTATTCGCTTGTAGGAAGCAGGCTGCAGCTACCATCTGGCTCTCTGGCTCTCAAAGTCTTCTTCCTTGCAGCCAACCAGCCTCTTTGCACAGCAGGGGCTCCCAGCATCTCTGAGCTAAGGCTTTCTATGGTGGTGGCTGTGTTCCTTTGTTCTAGTTCCAAGGCTTGGGCAGGAACCAAGTGACTCGGGCTCTGCTCCCTGAAAAACCAGTTCTCCCTCTTCTAGACTTCTATCATTTGCATGTATGTATAGAATTTCTGATTTTTTTAAAAAAATGGGTTCCCACCTACCACATTAGGGCTGTCTTGCAGTGGTGAGCTTTGCTACACCACTTTGGCTTCTGGCAGGCTGCACATGTGCACAGCCACCTGGGCAGTTGAGCAGTTCTTCCCCCACCCCACCCCTCCTCCCTTCCTNCGTCCTGGAACTCACTCTGTAGACCAGGCTGGCCTGGAACTCAGAAGTCTGCCTGCCTCTGCCTCCCAAGTGCTGGGATTAAAGGAGTGCATGCACCACCACAGCCTGATGACTGGGCAGTTCTAATCCTCTGCCTGGCTATCATAGCTTTCCTACAGGTACTCCTGACTCAACACTCTCAAAACCTCTGATCTATCTTTGCTGCCCATCCTGTTCCTTCTGGGCAGCACTTCGAGGAGCCGCATTCGTTCTCACTTACACTTTGGATAATTTTCCTTCTGCAGCTCTAAATCTGATCAATCTCCTTCTGAAGCCTGGGAATTCTGTCTCCTCCTCCTTCCCACCCCGCCCTACAATCTCTCTCCTCCTAGTCCATGCAAATCTAAGGGTCCTGCACCATGTCCCTTTGCCCAACCATTGGCTGCTGGCATCTTTATTGATCAATCAAAACCCAATTGGGGACAAGGACTTTCAGTGTTTGGATACACAGATTCCTAATTAAATCAAAGGATTAGACCAATCCCCAACATGTCTGCCTGCATATTAAGTTTTTGCTTTTTTGAAGTAATTTATTTTGCATATTAAGTTCTAATAGGCACTTAGGCTGCTAAGTGGAGGAAGTTAATAGCTGTAGGCTTCTACCCCAACGCAACCACCCTGGTTCTACCATGTTTCTCTATCCCTGAAGTTTGTTTTTGTTTTGTTTTAAAAGATTTACTTATTTTACGTATATGAGTATACTGTAGCTGTACAGATGGTTGTGAGCCTTCGTGTGGTTGCTGGGAATTGAACTTAGGACCTCGGCTCACTCCGGCTAACCTTGCTCGCTCAGTCCCTGCTAGCTCTGGCCCAAAGATTGATTTATTATTATAAATAAATAAGTACACTGAAGCTGACCCCAGACACATCAGAAGAGGGCATCAGATCTCATTAMGGATGTTTGTGAGCCAACATGTGGTTACTGGGATTTGAAATCAGGACCTTCGGAAGAGCAGTCAGTGCTCTTAACTGCCGAGCCATCTCTCCAGCCCCTATCCCTGAGTTTTTAACAGAGCACTGAGTGTGTGTCTTCCTTTTCTGACACTGCTAGGTCTGCAACCCATGGCCTCACCCAGCATTGCACATAAATGGGCTTATAGCAGGCTTGTTTCTTGTATCTTGCTTTCTTCACATGTCATAAATGTGTTCTTTGTAGGATTGTAGAAAAGGCCCGTCCAACTGTATGGTTTACCTAAGTAAGACCAAACTCAAGCATATATAACCAAACTCAAGAGTGCTTGGTCCGGTGTGGAGAGACGGTGTGCAGCATGAGGCCCCAAGTTCACATCCCAGTACCCACATAACAAGCTGGGTGTGGCCTATGAAGGCCCAGAGTTCTGAGAGGGGCACAGACTGGGAGATCACTGGGGCTCACTGGTTGCCAGACTAGCAAGACTCTATGAGCTCCAGGCTCAGGGAGAAACTGTCAACATGAAATCAGACGGAGAATCAGACAGGAGGTCATCAGTGGCCTCTTCTGACTTCTGTGTACATACATCTACACTTACAGACATACGAACATACACACACACACACACACACACACACACACACACACACACACACGCTCACCAATGTTTACTCAGCAACCTACATTCACCTCAAATTAAGAAACAGAGAGACTGCCGGGCAGTGGTGGCGCATGCCTGTAATCCCAGCACTTGGGAAGCAGAGGCAGGCGGATTTTTGAGGCCAGCCTGGTCTACAGAGTGAGTTCCAGGACAGCCAGGGCTACACAGAGAAACCCTGTCTTGAAAAAAGAACAAAAAAGAAAGAAGTTCAAGCTCATCAGGCTGTGCAGAAAGTCGGAGGTCAGCCTGGACAGTACAAGACGCTGTCTAAAAAGGAGTAAGCAATGTGGCCCGTAATGACCTGAAAAGCTGTGATTTAGTCATTTTTCTGGTAGTGTTAGGGATGAAGTCTGGGGCTTTCCAAACTCTACACTGAGCAACCTCCCAGTGCAGCTAGACCCCTCTATCAGCCTTCTGACTACCTTGAGCAGAGAGGGATCTCCCTGGCCATCTGGGTAGCCAATCTCCAAGGGCCGCACGCAGCTCTGCATGTGCTCAGTCACCTGTTCCAGTTGGACTAACTGGTCTAGCAGGCTGAGGCAGTCGCTGTCGATAGCACGGGTGTGGTGGGGGGAGTGGAGTGTGGGGGAGGGGCAGGACATGCATGGCCGAGAAAGAGGGCAGAATGAACAGTTCTCTACAGCACTATCCTCAGTCAAACCCCGCTGGAGCCTCACTGAGCAGAACCTTCAGTTCATGCACAGCCGCTTTCCCTCAGAAAGCTCTCACTAGCTACACTGTATACATGACCATGCCCATGCTCACCAGGGCTCGCTCTCCTCGCACAGGGTCAACATGCTGGAGCATGATTACCAGGAGTGTTCCCATTCTGCCGTCAAGATGCTGTCGAGGGCGACAACGAGGAGTTAGTGACTGACGTAGAGACTGAATGCAGGAAGGGGAGACTGGGCAGGAAGTGGAAAGTTGGTGGGGGGCCAGTGTCCCGAGACCCCTCCTGAGACACTGCAGGAACCGACTGCTGAGTGCGGGAGCACAGGGCAGGTCTAAGCAGCCAGGGTCTTAGGGTAGGATGCTCTGGAGGGCTGAGAAAGCGTGCAGTGGGGTACACAGGTGGGGAATAAGAAGATGCTGACTACAGGACTGGAGACAGAATGCCCACTGGGGTGTCTACTGGCCTCCAGGCCAAGAGCAACCATTTTGTAATTATTACTGTGCAGACAATCATGATCCTGTAGTCAGGAAGTGGTGGTTAAAGACCCACCCAGCTCGGTCTCCAAAATAAAGAGCAATATTAAAATTAGCTGGGTCATGGTGGCACAGGCCTTTAATCCCAGCACTTGGTAGGCAGAGGCAGGTGGATCTCTGTAAATTCAAGGCCAGCCTGGTCTACAGAGTGAGTTCCAAGACAGTCAGGGCTACACAGAGAAACCCTGTCTCCAAACAAAAAATAATGATAACAGTTAAAGTTAGGCATGGTGGATTGCTGAATTCCAGACCAATGTAGGCTACGCACAGAGATGTCTCAAACAAGACAAAACAGAAAAGAAAACAAACAATAAACCAAACAATAAACAATAGTTCATTTTATATGCTAAGTCTGAGGCAGGAGGAATATCACAAGTCCAAGTCCCCGAGCTAAGGGTACATATAGTGAAGCCCTGTCTCAAGGGAAGGGAGGTGCTAAAATAAGGTAGACATGCATGTATGTGAATATGAAAAATTGTTTTAATTTGTATAAATAAGATAAAGTGTTTTACTTAAATAGAAATTCATCTGGGTCTTCTTGTATAACACAGAATTCTTCCATGGGCATCTGCTGATCTGGAGGCCAGCAACTCTGCTTACATGTGTAAACGAGAATCGTTCCAAATTCCACAGTAAGACCTGAAAAACATCACTTGCTCTAGATTCCACACGGAGACGGTTAAAAGGTGCATTCACAAAGAGGTGACCCCTGGAGCCTCACAAGTTCAAGGTGATCCCTGACTACAGAGCCAGTTCAAGCTGGCCAGGCTGTACCATCCCCACCTCCCAAAACAAAACAAACGAACCGTAGCTACCTCTGTGTGGATGTGTATATGTAAAGCTGCCATAACAAATAAACTTAATTCTTTAGAAGTAAACCAGCCAGATGGCACAGTGAGTCCAAGGCTAAGGACCTGAGTGTGGATGGCCAGAAACCAGTACACAGTCAGGTGAGCCGGGCGGCTGTGCTGGTGCACACCCGATCCCAGCACTCACACGCCAGAGGCGGGCGGATCTCTGAATTTGAGAGCATTTCTGGTTTATAGAGTGAGTTTCAGGACAGCCGGGGCTATGGAGAGAAACTTGTCTTGGAAAAACTAAACAAAGGCAGGCACGGCAAGGTCTGTAATCCTATTCCTCCTAGAGCTGGGAGGTGGAGACTGAGAGATCCCAAGCCAGCTGACCTGAGTACAAGGACTACAGCAAATGAGAAAGACCCTGCCTCAGACAAAGTGCCTGGGCTTACCCTCTGATCTCTACACATGTGCTGTAGCATGTGAACATACTCACAGTCACACATGTGCACTGCCAAAATACTCGGGTCATTGCTTAGTCCCTAAGAGGCACATTTTTCCGCCTCCGTTCTGCACAATTTTTCTTACAGAACCGAATTAGGGCCACTGCAGTGCACATATAAAAATATTAAGAAAAAAAGAGGTTCAATGGGTAGAGATGATGCACACCTTTAAGCTCAGCTCTCAGAAGGCAGAAGCACNAGAGAATATCAGAATATCAGGTCCCTTGAAACTGGAGTAACAGGTAGTGTGAGCTGCCGTGTGGGTGCCGGGACTGAGCGTGGGTCCTCTGGAAGAGCAGCCAGTACTCTTAACTGCTGAGCCACCTCTCTAGCCCCAACCCAACCCTAATTTGATCATTAGGAACATAATCCCAAAGGAGGTCAGACCTAGCCTGTCCTACCACACCTTAATTTGTTCTCCTTTTGAAACAGTCTCAGTGTGTTGTCCAGGCTTTCCTCAAGTATTGCCCTGCCTCAGTTTCCTAAGAAGGGAGGACTAGAAGCACATACCTAGCCCCAGCCAAGCAGTTCATAATTAATTCATACTTGTCGTGTATGGGTGTGCATGGACCTGTGTAGGTGCACATCTGGAGGTCAGAGGACACTCTGTAGAGGCAGTTCTCTACAAAGCTCCATCCCTTATGTGTAAATTAGCTTGTTCAGTCTCAAATTATCAAAGTGGTTATTAGTGTGGTATTAGAATTTTGCTGGAATATAAATGTCTTACAATTTAATTTCTCAATCCTTTTATAATATTCCATATTTAATAATTAACAAAAGCATTTCATCCTGATATCATTCCATAAAGCCAGATAGAGCAGCTCAGTAAAGGCCTTCTTACCTASACCAGCACTGCTGAGCATGCTGACCAGTGCTGGCATAAGCTGGAACTCAAACGTCCTCTGGCCTCCACAGCCACTGCAGGCGGGGACCTCAGAGACTTCAAATGTGGGGCAGGACAGAAAGAGAGGCTCTCCACTCCACGAATACCTAGGACAAGGAACAGGAGAATCATGCATCAGAGCGAAACACACAGCAACCCAGCATCTGGGCCACATACAGCATCAGGAGCAGAACTAGGCAGCAGGGAAAGACACACAGGAGTATGGCAGTGATCATGGAGAACATCGAGGGGCCTGAAGACTTGTTATCGCTTGGCTCAGTGCCACCAAAGGCCATAAAGAGATAAGCATGGGGTCGCTGAACCCCTTTATGATACTCTTCCTAATGTGCTGTCTCCWTTTTCTGCTTTCCATAACTACTATTTTATTTTATCTGAGACAGGGTCTCATTATGTAGATGCTGGCCTGGAGCACACTATGTAGACCACACTGCCTAATTACTGCTTAGTWAGCAACATGCCCTCTTGTTGTAACTGTCTGACTCCTGCATGGAGGTCTGGAAGAGCCCTCCTTGCTTAGGGGCAGTGCAGGTCTGAGGATCACTTCAGTCCAGAGTACAGCCTCACCCTCACTCTCATCTGGAAGGGCCTTCAATCCTCAAA
This sequence comes from Apodemus speciosus, assembly GCA_002335545.1. NCBI lineage: Eukaryota > Metazoa > Chordata > Mammalia > Rodentia > Muridae > Apodemus > Apodemus speciosus. The sequence goes on from BDUI01008752.1 coordinate 71,310, forward strand.
GACTGCTCATCCAGGAGTCCAAGGTGACTGTAGGGTTAGGACAATGACTTATCGTCAGCCTTGAGGGGGGTGAGACAGGCTGGTCTTTAAGCCCCGCCCTAAGTTACTTCACACAGTACGAAGAAGCTTCAGGCTGAGCCACGCCCTAGCCCCATTTTAAGTGCAAACTCAGAAGCAGAGTAGCTCGACCTCACCTAGAGAGAGACAGATGGCACATTCCTGAAGTCAGAAAGGCTACACTCTGAGCTCACAAAAATAGAACCACATGGGCACACTGACGCACTCATACTTGCATCAGCAAAACCAGGACCAAAAAGGTATCCAACACACCCAACCAAAGACCTAAAATCCTCACCTGGACCACACAAAGAGGACACCTGAGTGGCTGACCTCCAGTCTGTTACATGACTACTTGGTGTATATTGCCAACTGTGCAGGGTCTTCAGCTCAGCTGGGCCCTGACTGCAGACATGACTTACTGAAAGGTGCCCTCCGTCCCAGGAAACCAGTACTGCTCCTCAGCTCTGTGTCCTGCACCTTGCCTCTGCAGCTTGGTGAGGTGACTGCAAAAGCTTACCACCTGATATGCTATCTTTATATCTAAACATCACAGGCACTTCCCTGGGATCTACATCAGCTCCCCACTCTGTCTCCAGTACGGCTTCAACACCCTCTGTAGCCAATATGTAACCCACACAGAGATGCATGTCTGCATATATGCATATATATGCACCTGTAGGTACTTCGTGATATGGAGCTTGATTGTGATTAAGACCCAAATCAAATAACCCATGTTTGCCAACAGCCAGCTATCAAGGGAAATGGATATTATTCAGCTAACTAAAGCCAGAATAAGCCACTCTTAAGTATATTTTTAAAACCGAGGCATAGGGTACATACATGAAATCCTACTACTTAGGAGGTTGAGGCAGGAGGATCAGAGTTCAAAGTCAGGGTCATCAAGAGAGCTCAGCAAGTGAAGACACTTGCTACCATGTCTGAGGAGCTGAGTCTGATGATCATCCCTGTGACAGCAGATAGTATTAAAGGAAAGACCCACAAAGATAAGATACACGATTCAAAATTTACACTGGAGAGCTGGAGAGCTGGCTCAGTGGTCAGTGTGGGCACTCTTTTTCCAGGAGCAGAGCCCATCTCCTCGCACCCACATCAGCTGCTTTGAACTTCAGCTCCAGGGTGTTTGACACTGGCTTCTGAGACTAACTGTACGTGCACGTGCGCACACATACATACAGACACACACAAGTGTGAATGGAGACTAGGGGAGCACCCTTGCTTGCCATTTGTGAGTTCTTTTGATTCCCAACACACACAAAGTGGAGTTGGGGAGAACAGAGTAAAAATTAATCACACACACAGGCTGAGGATGAGTGTGCCCAGACTATCTACTTAGTGTGTGTGCGGCTCTGGGTTTCTGCCTAACACTGTATAAACTGGACATGGTATTGCAGCCCTACATACCTCAGTGCTCTGGAGATGGGGGCAAGATGATCAGAAATTTTTTCAAAATATTTATCTATTTATGTGTATGGATGTTTTGCCTGCATGTATGTATCTGTGTAGCACATAGAAGGACAAGGCTGTTACATTGGTGAAGTTAAGAGCTTCCTCCACTTAACAGCCTGGTTACTACTGGAACTTGTTATGCAAGGCAAATGCCCAGTCTCCTGGGAAGGGTGTCTGTTAGCTCAGCTTCTGGGTGAGGTTTTCCAGAGCTGGGGCCCTTCTGAGGGAGAGCGGATATGCAGGAGTGCCCTCCACTCTGGTAAGGCCCTCTTGTCCTTCCTACACTTGAGGCATCCGGGTAGCAGCCTAAGAAATCCTCTAGGCAAGTCTGGGTGTGATTAGTGAGGCAATCAGCTACAAAAAAGAGACTTCACAACCTCAGTCCGCAGAGCAGGGAAGGCTTACTGCCTTTGGTGCTGTGGAACCACACGCAGGCGAAGGATTTCCATCATTCCGCAGTTCCAACAGCACTTTTCCCTGTTCTCTGTCTTTAGAGTTACTGTGTTCTTGGATGAGCATGAACTGAGAAACAGAACCACTGACAAATGCACAAAATACCAATCACAGTGGGCTCAGTGGCTAAGAGCACTGACTGCCCTCGCAGAGGACCAGGGTTTATTTTTCAGCATCCTCAAGGTAGCTCAGAACCATCTTGAATTCTAGTTCCAGGAGGTCTGAAGCCCTCTTCTGGCCTCTACAGCCTCCTGCTTTAGTTTTGGATGGAACTTTTTTTTTTCAGGACAGGGTTTCTCTGTGTAGTCCTGGCTGTCCTGGAACTCACTCTGTAGACCAGGCTGGCCTCGAACTCAGAAATCCGCCTGCCTCTGCCTCCCRAGTGCTGGGATTAAAGGCGTGCACCACCACACCCGGCTGTGAAAGCAATTTTTAAAGAGGGTGGGTGCCTCACTGTCTCTGAGGCTGGCCAGGTGATCCTCCCGCCTTACCTTGAGGAGTCTCTGAGCCGCATGCTACCACAACAGTAAATAGAAATACATGTCTTCCTTACCTCAAAATCTGCTCCTGGCAAGCAGCAATTCTCTTCATGAACTTGTAAAACGTTGGATCTCCACTGTTAACTCTGGTCTTCTCGTATTTTTCATCCCCATCACTAGAGCTAACGAGAGAAGCAGAGACACCAGAGACCATGTGAGACTATCAGTGTCTGGGAACTGGAGCATTTGCAAGAGGAACAAGACACTTTTCCTCTCTCTGTATTGTGTTAAGTGTTGTGTGTGTTGAGGGTTGATCACATGCGCCATGGCTCCGCTACAGGGGTCAGAGGCCAACTTTCAAGCGATAGTTCCCGCCTTCTTTAGTCTTTGGCATATGGTCTTTCCAGGTCTGAGCTCCTACTGGACCCACCAGAGCTTGTGAGGCAAAAACAGAACCAGCACTGCCCTTCSCATTTTGTAAGTGAGAGCTGAAACTCTGAAATGGCCTCAGGGTCTGAGGCAGTTCTGGACTCAGCAGAATCAGTAAACAATGAGCATCTCTTCTCAATCATCTGCCTCTGCTTGAAAGACACTGAAAACAGAAGGTGGCCAGGAAGGGGCTTAGCAAGACGGCACTTGCTTTTTATTCTAAAGACCCAAACTCAATCCCCAGAACCTACATGCTGAAAAAAGAGAACAGGTCCTCTGAATTTCACATGTGAACCATGACAGCACATGCACACCTGCACCCATAAACACTTGCACACACACAGATTCCTTGTGAGGGATTTAAAAAAATGAAATCAGAGCCAGGCGATGGTAGCGCCTGCCTCTGAGCCTAGCGCTTGGGACACAGAAGCAGGTGGCTCTCTGTAAGTTCGAAGCCAGCCTGGTTTACAAAGTGAGTTCCAGCACAGCCAGGACTACACAGAGAAACCCTGTGTCGGAAAAAAAAAAAAAAAAAAAAAAAAAAAAAAAAAAAAAAAAAAAGAAAAAAAAAAAAAAAAAAAAAAAAAGAAATGTTAAAAGATAAAAAGAGAACAGGGGGTCAGGACCCAGCTCGGTGGTAAAATCCACTTACCACGCTCCAGGTTCTGGCTCCCATCCCAGGCCCAGAAACAGAACAGAAGCAAACAAGCATACTAAAGAACAGAAAAGGAAGCGGAAGAATGCTAGTGGCCTTTAATGACAGTGATAATTTGTTTGCTCATCTGGCCCGTTCTTGAGGGCATTCAGCAGCAGGCCTGCGGTTAATGCAGGCTGGCTGATACAGAGAGCCCAGGCCAGCTCTGCTCTTCTCGTCTCAGGGGAGCAAAGCAGAATCGCCCAATCACAACCTCTTCTCTAGTACTTGACACAGGTACCAAGACAGAAAGGAAGCAAGCGCGGCGGTCCCCACCTGCCCCCCCCCCCCCCCCCCAAGCTCGCTAGCAAGCTCTCACCCCAGGGAGAGCAGCTGGTCCAGGCCAACACCTTCTCTCTGCTGGTACTCCTGCAGAAGGCTGTGGGCATGATCAAGATCCACAAGGTGGCCGTAATCCTCCTCTTCCGCCACACAGATATAATAGGGCTGGAACTGCGGCACGTCGTCGTCTGTGGGGACTGCCAGCCCTTCCCCAGAAGGGGGAGGGCAGGTAACTGCCAGGCCAGTGTCCTGCAGGTGAAGAGCTTGGAGCTTCTCAGTCCAGTCTAGAGCTCCGACATCATTAGAATCACTTCCCAAATCTGAGGCGGGTGGTGGTGGAGGTGTCTCCTCCGTGTCACTTCCCCAGTCATGTGAACCTTCACACCAGTTCTCAGCTTCAAGGCCATCGCTGTGATTCTAGAAGAGTCAATGAATACAGGCCAGTCACACTTCCATGACTTCTCTGATACCTCCCCCTTCTCCACCCATCCACGGACCTTCCCGGGGAGCCTGTGTACCAGTCCCTTCCTCTCTGGCACACTCCAATTGAACTTCCTGGATCCTACCCACTCAAAAACATGTTACGGCTGGGTGTGGTGCTGCATCCATTTAATCCGTGCACATGCAAGGCAGAGGCAAGTGGAACTGAGTTCCAGGCGGGCCACAAAGTAAAAACCCCGCTTCAAAACAAACACATAAGCAACAGAACTGGAGCTAAAGTCATGGCTCAGAGATGTCTTTAGAGTTCTAAGGGGAAATCCACTGTCTCCACAGACACCTGGACTGATGGTCACATAAACACATATCTAAATATATATGTATAATTGAAAGTAAAATCTTGCCGGGCAGTGGTGGCGCATGCCTGTAATCCCAGCACTTGGGAGGCAGAGGCAGGTGGATTTCTGAGTTCAAGGCCAGCCTAGTCTACAGAGTGAGTTCCAGG